>CM016723.1:7561157-7669114 GCA_005771605.1 Scutellaria baicalensis | reverse complement strand
TGAGTTGAATTTCATTGATTTTAATACGGTACGAATGTTATTGCGGTATTGATAAACTCTTGATGATTTATATATATTAAATGTTGAAAGTTGAGTTGTGATCATTGAAAGGTGATTACGTGTTTTGAACGGTAAACGTTATGTCCTAAAAGGTGAATGTGAATGTTTAATGCTAAATATTTAGATGTGAATTACGTGCGCATGAATGTGTATGTGCATACGTTTGAAGAGGTGGGATCCCAACTGGACTAAGTTCCAATCGAGGTTAACTGGATTAAGTTCCAGACGAGGTTGAACTGGACTGAGTTCCAGACGAGGTTAACTGGACTAAGTTCCAGACGAGGTTGAACTGGACTATGTTCCAAACTAGGTTAACTGGATTAATTTCCAGACGAGGTTAACTGGACTATGTTCCAGATGAGGTTATATATTTTTTTTATGTTAAACGTATAACGTGAAGATGTATATGTACTCCCCCTCCACTGAGTGTTTTTACTCACCCCTTATGTGCTTTTAAGTTACAGGAAAACCCTAAAGGCGAAGGAGAATAAGTAGAGATGTCTTATCTTTTGCATGTATATGTACTTATGGCCTACTCTGAAGACCCTAATTCTCTATGTATCATAATGTTTAGCCTAGGGAGACTGAACAAAAACCTCTATTTTCGATGTACGTATAATTAGATGCAACCCCTTGTTTTGTAAGGGATACTTTTGAAATATTTCATTACACGTTAAAATTTTCAGGAATTTGAAAATATCTGCACGCTCATTTAAAGTATTGTGTTATCATTGTTTATACTATAACTAAATAAAATTTTGTACTTTTTCCGTTGTTTGAAAAATGGGGCGTGAGACCCTCCGAAGGCAAAAGTCTTTCAAGCCTATGCATTCTAATACCATGTACATATTTTTCAAAAGTAAACGTAGGTAGGGATATAGTGAACAAATTTACAAGATTGTCACTAGAATGTACCTTTTGTTTAATAATCTCACCATTTTTCTGATGCTCATACGGATAAAAAAATTAGGGGTTATGTGTTTTTTTAAGTTTCCTTTAGCATACCCGCTAGTCATTTGTGCAACACAAACTGCATTATCCTCATAAAGTATAGTGGGTGATATATCAATTCTAGAAATGCCACAAGACTGATAAATTTGTTTTATCAAAGATTTTAACCATATACATTCTCGTGATACCTCATATAAAACAATAATCTTTGAGTGGTTTGAGGAAGTGATAACCATAGATTGTTTGACAGACTTCCATAAGATTGCAACACCACCACACATAAAAACATAACCAGTTTGGGATCTTACGTTATGAGGATCAAACATATAACCAGCATCCAAGTAAACCACCAAGGACTTATTTTTATTCTTGTGTTAAGTAAACCAAGATCTTGTGAACCTTGAAGATACCGAAAAATATGTTTAATGTCATTCCAATGTCACCTTGTAGAAGAATCACTAGATTTGGCTAGTAAGTTAACTGCAAATGCAATATTAGATCTAATGCAATTTGCAAGGTAAAGTAATGCATCAATTGCACTTATATAAGGAACTTAAGGTCCTAATGTATCTTCAGTATCTTCTTTCAGTCTAAATGGATCTTTATCCACTTCAAGGGATACGGCAACCATTGGTGTACTAAGTGGGTGAGACTTCCATGTAGAATCTTTCCAAAACCTTCTTCAAGTAGGTTGATTGGTGTATGAAAATTCCTTTAGTGCGATGCTTAATATGCAGACCGATATAACATTTGATTTTACCCAAAATTTTCATCTAGAATTCAGCTTTTATGCTTTTACTAGCTTCTTCAATTGTCTTACGCGTTCCAATGAGATTTATATCATCAACATACATAGAGATGATACAAAAACCATCTAAAGATTTTTTTATACGCAAGGAAATGCATCGTTGTTTGTATATCCTTTCTTCAGGAGGATTTATCTTAGTCGATTATACCACATCCTTCCTGACTATCTTAGGCCATACAACGACCTTTGCAATTAAATACTATACATATTACGATTATCATCTTTCCTCATTTGGGGAATTTGAAATCCATCAGGGATTTCATATAAATATTGACATCTAATAATCCATATAAATATATTAACAATGTCCATTAGCTCCGTTTCTAAATTTATAAAAACTTGTATAAGACGGCTTCATGGATAATTTTTGTGAGACAAATTATTTTGGGGAACAGGCGTTTTTACTCTATTTGCTATAAATAGGGACAAAAATAACCTTTCCTATAATACAAGGACAAATGTAACCCAAAATCTAAATTTTATCCCAAAAATACTCACTTTTGACTTGTGTGAGATTATCAAATCAACGTAGAAATGGAATCTTGTCTCAAATCATGCAGAAATTGGTGCACTTTTCACAAGTGGCCCACGTTGGCCCACGCCTTGGAGTTGAGGTTTTGACCAGCCCACCTTTTCGTGTAGAGCAACTTTATTCTCCTCTCTCTCCTCTCTCTTCTTTCTCTCTTCTTTCTCTTTTTTTTTTCTCGGACGACTGAATTTTTTTTTCACCATTATTACTTCTTCTTTCTTCTCTCTTTTGGCTGCCAACATTAAGTCTTGAATTGAAGGTCTTCAGGTTTGTTGTTTTCGTGTAAGTTTGATTTCGTGTAAAATCATTTCTTTGAATTTCACAAAATTTTAGGTTGGATTTTCAGAGTGGAGGTTCGAATAGAAGCAGTTTTTGGGTTCGATTTTCATGGATTTACAGGTATTTTTATTGATTTCCAGTTTGTTTTACGTATTTATGACAACTCTTGAAAACAACTTTGTTAGTTAGTGGAAAACACCGATGCGCACGATCTAGGTTAGACGAAAACTATGAACTGAATATTACACGAAAACACTTGTGGGAACAACCTTACACGAAAACCCTGTAAATCACTATTACACGAAAACCCTGGATTTTGAGCCCTACACAAAATCCCTGAAAAAAAGGGTTACACGAAAACACCAAAACACATGGTTACATGAAAACCCAGAATGTACTTGTTACACGAAATCCCTAATTCGTGACTGGAGATGATGTTTTCCTGTAATTAGGGTTTTCGTGCAACTACTAAATTAATTACACTTTTCGTGTAACTTTGTTTACATAGACAATCTTGGTGTGTTTGGGTATCCACATTAAGTTTTTTTTATTTGTATGAATTGAAATTTGCCTATTTAAGGATATAAAAACAAATTAGTTAGGAAAAAATAACTGATAAATTAATTAGAAATGTATCGTTGTACATAAATTAATTAGATTAGTGTAGATAGAAATAAAAATAATATTTAGGGTTCAAATTATTATAATAATACCTTTTTAAATAGAAGTAAAACAATATGTAACATTTGACAAACTCTTCTAAAATGACGGTAGAATTGTACGAGCTTATATTTTCATTGAATACAATGTGAGTGGGAGTGGGTTCGCGTTGATTGTCAGCGCCAGACTGCATATATAAATGGATATACGTGGCTTAGTGTGTTGGGTGAGATTGGGACAGAGCTGAGTGTAGTGGATGATGATTGTGTATCGGAATTTCTCTGTACATGTTTCGGACACTTCTTGTTGTGGCGGACCAATGCAGAGACATGCAAGTCATTTTTACATGTCCTGATGAGTTGCGAGGTTCGACTGAGGCATTAGTTACCGGGAGATAGATATTTCATGATTGGAGATGATCATTTCTACCGATTTTCCAGGAGAGAGTTCTTTCTTGTCACCGGCTTGAGATTTGGAGACTCGGAGTTCAGTCCATCCGGGGTTCACGGTCCACCTTTGTCTAGTGTATACCTTCGAGTCGCTCATTCAGGAAGTCATCACATTACCTTACAGGATCTTCGAGCAAGATTTATTGGAGGGGAGTTCCGTGAAAAAAATTACCGTTGGAATTACCGTTGGAATTTTTGTGTGGGAAAAAAATTCCAACGGTAAATTACCGTTGGAATTACCGTTGGAATTCGTTTGCCGTTGGAATTTCCCTTGGAATTTTGAAATTCCAACGCCCACTTTTCCAACGGGGCAAATTCCGTTGGAATTACCGTTGGAATCACGAATTCCAACGGAAAAATAACAGATTCCAACGGATTTTGTGCCGTTGGAATTTGACAGTTTTCTTGTAGTGACAGTTGTCAGGATTTTAGTGGCGAAGATCCTCATCCTATACTGCATCATCCTCGGAGTCGATATACTAAAGACTTACGTGGACGATTGGGTGTGGACTCTGATAGAGCATGATGATGCTTGGGAGACGTTTCCCTGGGGCAAGTTCAGTTATCTCACCCTGAAACAGCATATGGATAGGTTACCTGTGACGATCCCATGACAGTCTGGCTTCAGGACTTACACGTACCACTTTTACGGGTTCTCCGCTGCTTTGTATGTGAGTAGAGATTTCATATAAGGATGTTCATAAATCTTAAATTGTGTAATTGTCAAAACTTATTTGTCTTATTCCGATTTTTGTTGTAATTATAGATATGGGCATACGAGCTATACCGATTACCAGCTCTTTTGCTGGCCTTCGCTTGGACACAGGACACCAGTTTCCTTGCTACCTGAGGTGGTCGACCAAAAGGTCTAACATAGATGTTTCACATACGCTTGAGGGTCAGGTGAGAATTATTTCCATGGACAAACAATGTTAGTTAATACAATAACACACTTTGTTATGTCTTTTACTTGATGTGTTATATTTTGTGTTAGGTTGTATGTTTTGGGACACTTGAGCCGACAGCTGAGGAGCTTAATCATCCACTTTGGGGTTTGACAGACCATGATCTCTCACAGGGAGTTCAGCCAGTTGCCTGTCATACTGGATGGCCGACTTGGCCTGGCCGTTTGGCGAGCCCATCTTATCCTACGCCTCAGGGCTCCACCACTGACCATGTTGAGTCTGTGATGTCTACTGGCCGCAGGACTCGTCCAATGAGGCTTTCTCATCGAGCCCTAACGGGCAGGCCAGATCCTCCTATCATTCAGGCGGAGCCTGAGCAGGTGCCCTCCAGACCGAGGAGACGAAGGCGTGCGATCATTCCGACTTCCTCTAACGATGAGCCAGACCATCCTCCGGCCCACATGCCTGACTACACTTATCCGGATATGGATAATGCTGGATACAATCCTAGTGTTCCTGATATGGAGAGATCAGACTTTCGTCGCGCACCTGAGCCCAACCATGAGGTTCCATCCTACCAGCCACAGATCCCCGACCAGCATATACCGATGCATGACATGTTCAGTCAGCTCACCCTGTATATTGATAGACGTTTTGGAGAGATGCAGACGTTCATGGGTGATCGGATTAAGCAGTTCGATCAGAGGCTCGATCAGCTAGATAAGAGGATTGGTCATATCGATCATAGGGTGGATCATTTGGAGTCCAAGATGCCGTTCATATTCACTGAGCAACTGCGTACTTATTTTGGACATGGACGACGAGATCAGTATGAGCCTTATCATGGTCGACCATGGGCGAGCTGGCCTGGTGATGCGCCCTCGGACAGGCAGGATGATGCCCCTCCAGAGAGGCATGGTGACACGTATTCAGAGGAGGTCTGTCACGTACATAGTACCATTTTTCGATGCGCATGGTTTTCAGCCATCTTCAGTGCCCTGGGTTGATGTGGAGTCTGACCACAGTTTCCATACGTCGTCCCAAGAGCCCATACAGTCAGGTGATGCTAGAATGCGTGACACTTCTGCAGGCATCCGTGCTGTCCGACGTCGTGAGCCATCTCAGTACCTGATGAGTCTGTTCACGAACCCAAAATGTAAGAGGCGGGTTGACGTAAGCTTTAATGACTTTGACGCATGGCTCCAGCTCGGTGATGTGCCTGACAAATAAGTACTTCATGTTTGTTCTTAGTATTTTGCACTTTATAATTTTCAAAATTTTAATCATTGAAAATAATTTGAAATTTTGATATGTAGGCGTAATGTTGGGGTCGACTTTCTAGTTGGGCAGGAGTTTTTCAACCCAATTCTTGATCCACATGAAGAGTTGGACATTCTGGTATGGTAGTTGCTTTCAATTTGTAGTTTATGTTGTTTAAAATAATTAAAAGCCTAAGTTAGTGGCTACACTCAAATTATAATTTTTGCTATGAACAACAAATCAACTCGTACCTTGGCATCATATAGTCCGCACCCAAGTGGTTGGAGCTCGATCGTACATATGAGGTGAAAAAATGGGGTCAAGTTCTTTCAACCTTTTTTATTGTAAGTTAAAAATATTTATTCTTTCATCACTACCTTTTTTGGCATAGTAACACATGTTTTGAATTACATATGTGTTGTGCAGGAAACTTGCAAGGAAATTTGGGTTGCCAAACATAGAAATGATCCGCTAAGTGCCCACTACTTAGAAGAGGTCAGAGAGGAGTTTACGCCGCAGGAACTGGATCGACTGGTGCCCTTTGTGCGAGGAGAAATACCTGACTAGAGGCGTCTGAAGGACTGGAAGGATGTTCATCCGACAAGTATTCTGATCATTATTTGTTTTCATTTTTTCGTTGTCAATTGATATAACGGGAAACTGACATCATTTTGTTCTCATTCAGTTATGTACGGTCCTGAACCTTGACGGACATTGGGTTGCTACTAAGATTGATCTATATGACAAGTCTGTGACATTGTTCGACAGCTTACGACACACATGGAAGAGAGATATTGCCAACCTGCGTTTGAGGCAAACACTTTCATTGCGTCTGATCTTGCCCCGACTTTGCGGTACTGTAATTAGCATGAGGCGATCGAGATGTACTCATACTCCCCAGCCCAGTTTTATTGTCTCAGTGGGAAGCCTGAGTTGTGTTATAGGTAAGAGGACCCAACCAGTTTGGTGTGTATGCGTTGAAGGCTGTTGAGAGTGCTATGACTAAGATGTTTCCCAGGCCAGAGATCATCCATGGCATCTGGGGCATGAGATGACTCGTTGTACACACTATTTATAGGTTCTCAGCTGAACCTGAGTTTAATGGTTGATTTAGTCCGTCGGACGATTGTATGACACAAAGTGATTATTTTACAAAACATGTGTTACTTTGGGCACAATTTGGGTTTTTTAGATGCATGACATTTTCTTGGCCAAGTCTATCAACAAACGACATAAATATAATTTTATTGAATGACACAAATTGATTATTTTACACATATTTTAAAAGCATCACAAACCCAACTCTAATCGTCGTACACAAAGCGCTGACTCTCTATGAAAATTGGACTCCGTCGCTTCGTGTGGCTTTCAGACCCACATACAGAGCATTTTTTCTTTTTTTTACAACTTGGCTCGCCACCTAAATCGGGAATGCTTGGATCGAGTGCATCTTGTAAAGGACGTGCACGATGTCTTGAACTCGAATTTTCAACACTGGAGTGAATCCGCCTCCCTCTTGGATGGCTAGCTTGTCTGGGTTTATCAAGAGGGAGACAGATATTGTTTATTGTATCTTCAGAAACGACCCAATCAGCTAGGTCGGGCATGGGAAGCACCTCACCTTCCCAGATACCCATCAATGATGTCATCCAATAACACTGATGCACGTAGTTGGATATTGAATTTTTCGCGTAACTAGTTCATGGAGATTTTGATTATTAAGTGGCATATGAAAGATGTACAATTACTATGTGTTTGATAATCGAGAATAGTAAGTCCAAAGATCGTAATTGATTGCAACACATGCATGAGAACATGGTATCAAGTTAAGCTAGAAAACCCTGCACGTGCATGAATTGTTGGAGAGATCGACGGTGAAATTCTTACTTTGATGTGTGATCTTGAACTGCAGCCACGACAGCTTACTCACTTTTGCTTTGCACGCCCAACCTTCATTTCGTTTTGCAGTCTTTCATGGACCAACTTGGTGAGAGTGTTTTCGCGTTCCTCTGCAGCAGATCTTCTTTCATAGAACCACTTCTCGATAACGCGTCGGACACATTCAAGAAACGAACAAACAGGGAGCCTTCTGCCCTAGACGAACCGAGAATTCCATGACTCAGCTGCATTCGAGGTCATGAAGTTATATCTTCGAACGTGGCACTTCACACGCGACCATCTTTCGGCACCAGCCCTTTTTAAGGCATCGACAGTGCCTTCGATGTTTGAGGACGCTGGAATGTCCATGTACCTGCAAGTAATGAAACGATAATGTAAACCATGTCACTTAAAGATTAGTAAACGTACCTATCGAAGTCACTTGGATTATAACAATAAGTGGCCAACTTGAAGAGCCCAACCAGATGCTTTCTATACTTCGCCAAATTTTGTTGCAGATGATAACAACATAGTCCATGCGAAGCGTCGGGGTATACTGCTCGACGACATTCGTGATGTTGTTATGTTGATCGGAGATAATTAGCAGTTGGTCAGGGCATCCAAATGCTTCTCGAACTTGTTTAAGAACTAAGTCCATGACTCATCATTCTCCACACTGCATATTAGGACCAGTTGCTAACGGGAAAATCTGATCATTCCCATCCTTGGTAACAGCCATGAAACCGATTCCTTTATACTGACCTTTCAGGTGCAGTCATCTACGACTATAATAGGCCTTGCATAACCTTGAAACCCCTGAATAGAAGATGTCAATGCAAAAAATACATATTTGAACTTACCATGACCATCAGTATACAAGGCCGTGTAAGTCCCCGGATTTGCAACGAACACGAATGTGGGAGAACAATCTTCAAAAATTTTCCAAATCCCATGATTTTCTAAGGCATGCATTACGAAGGGACAGGTTTTAACGACACAGTTTACATACCACCGGTGCTTTTTGGATCTCTCGACTTTGTAAGCAACTTGATTTTCAAGATGGTACATTCCAACTATTTTTTTATATTCAACCTTTCTGTTGAAGTACGAACCTTTATGGAGCATATGTGAGGCAGACACATGAGTGGAAATCTCAGAAGATTCGTCTGGATCAACAGCACCAGTAGCCATCTCAGGGATAAACCACCAACGCTCTAAGACACTGACGCTCGATGCCTGGTGACTACTTTCAGCATGAAGTTGTGGCTCAGAAATGTCAGCCTCATTTGCAGGGTCACGTCATCCAATATATGTCATAAATGTCTCACGCTCCTCAACTTGCTCTTCATCCAACAACGTTACATCCTCTGCATCTAGCTCGAAATCAGTATCTCTATGACAGCTCTCATATGCCTGCAATTGTTCGATGTTCGTATCTACAAACATTACGACATCTATTAGAATAAAACATATTATATTAAGTATCATGAAAAAAATGCACTATTTAAATAGATTAAACACAAGATCGCGTACCATCATGAAATCCTGAGAGGTAGTATCCATGTTCGTGCACTTCTTGTTGACTGAATTCATTTTCTTCCTCCTGTTGTGGGTACTGATATCTGGCAGAATTGATTGGAGACCTGTTTAAGTCAAGGAAGTCAAATCCCCAAGCTGGCCTATCATCAACCCGACCAGTGGATGAAGATGGGAAGGGCGCCCACGGATCTTGAGTCAGTATACTCCATTTGGCATGAAATTCGTGGTCGCTTTGTAGCCTAAGTTGAATGTTTGAACATTCACCAGATGGATGATCGGTGTACTCAAATCCAACATTAAATCCTGAGTAAGAGAAAGGATCATTTTCGGCGCTGCTCTAACCACCACCCATTTGGAATAAATGCCCTGATGGTCCAGCATTTATACTTTTAAGGGTAACAAATACAACGAGAATGTCATCGATCATGGACAATACACCAACCAGATCTGTATCGTTCTTTATTTTCTTTCGTGTCACCCTACCATTAATCTCAACTAATGAGTGAATGACATATCCCCACCACTTTTGAGCACACACAACTTGATCAATTTTTTCAAACAACTCCTAATAAGTAATTTTTGGAAGTTTAATCACCTCTCTTGATCCACTCTTGTATTCTAAGCCTTCCCAGTATCCACCGAACTATACTACAACAGTGCTGAAACTCATCTTTACCACTACAGAAAAACAATATATGGATTTCAAACACCAATAACGTGGTTTTTGAACTATATGGATTTCAACCCATAATAGAGTCTAGTTAATGTTGTCATGATGTATATATTTCCTTTTACAAATACTACAAAATTCATGGAGATAAAAAAACTACTAATAGTTAGATTTTTTTTACATGAAATTACCTACACTTTTCGTGTAACCCCTAAAGTATGGGTTATATGAAAACCCTTATATTCTAAACCTACACGAAAACTACATACTTTTCATGTAACCTTTTCTTTAGGGTACACGAAAAGTCCTTAAATTTCATACTTATACTTCGAACACATAGGGTTTTCGTGTAACCCCTAAAATATGGGTTATACGAAAACTATTTCATTTTTTTGGCAAATGATCACCTTAACACATAATTTCCGAACACCATATACTTCAAACTATGACACAGATTGCATGAAAGATTAAAATATAATATTAACCGTTACTTGTTCAATGAAAATCTCCACAGCTTTTCCCAATACTTGCCAAAATGTGAGGTAAGGATGAATTTTTTTGACATGCAAATGTTTGCAATGTGCATCACCTATTTATTCAGAATTTTGGAATTACTGTGCACATGTGATATATGACAATGCCATCCAATTTTTCAAGTTTCACTCAAGATAAAGTTGAAAAAAAATCGACTATTCCAGCCTTATATCACATCAGTTTTCGTGTGGTTAAGCTCCATTTATAGGCTCCATTCATTTCGGCTTTTTTAAGTTGTTTTTCGTGTGATATAAGACCAACTTTACACGTGGCATAACCCCATTCAATATACAAATGTTATACACATATATAACAGGGTAAAAAACACTTAACCATCCAAACTATAGCTCGTTTTGTAATTTCTTGTAAAAACTTTCTTTCGTTGCATCGTCCTCATTAAACTTTGCGAGATTTGCACATTCCAATAAAATACCACTTTCTGTTATTTTCTTCGCACGCAACACTGTCATTTTAATCAAGGGCAAAAATGACTTTTCAACTTACTGCCCAAATTCCATCTCCACCCATACCTCTCTTCTCCGACGCCCATACCGATGCAAATATATCCCAACACAGCTTCATCGTCGTCCTCCTCTCCTCTCTCTGCACTCGATTCTCCTTCCGATGGTTGCACAGATAATTCGATGGTGCTCATTGTCTGGAAGAAATCGCTCATCTTCAACTGCGTCGGATTCACCATCTTTGATTTCCATAGAAACCTCTTTTATCGCGTCGACAACTACACCTCCTCCAACAAAGGCCAGATTATCCTCATGGACGCCCAAGGCAACACCGTCCTCACAATCTGACGCAAGGTGTGTGTGTGTGTGTGTGTTTTGTGTGAATTGAATTGATTTGATTTGATTATTAGCTTCAAACCCTAAATCAGTATGTGTGTGTGTGTTTTTGTGTAAAAATTAAGCTTGGGAGATACGTGGATAGTGTACGACGGTGAGACGGTGGAGAATCCACAGCTGTTGGTGAGGAAAAACGTGAATCCCCTGAACCCTAGGTGTTTGGCTCACGTGAGTTCGGAGGTTACCAGAAGAAGAGCGCCCTTTACCAGATCTAAGGTTCATACGGGCAGCGGTGCTGTGCCGTGTACAATGAGAAGCGGCGGCGTGTGGCGGAGATCAAGCAGAGGGAATTGATTCAAAAATGACGACGTTTCGTTTATAGCTTAAGTTGAAAAGTCATTTTTGCCCTTGATTAAAACGACATCGATTCGTGAATGACGAAGAAAATAATCGGAAAGTGGCATTTTACTGGAATGTGCAAATCTCGTAAAGTTAATGAGGACGGTGCAACGAAAAAACGTTTTTACAAGAAACTGCAAAACGGGCTATTGTTCGGATGGTTAAGTGTTTTTTACCCTATATAACACATAAAAGTTGACGTAGGGAACACTGATTTTAGGTGTGTCAAATCAGCCCACTTTTGACTTTCAAAAGTGGGTATTTTTGGCCCACATTTTAACAAAAGTGTTAATCTTGTCCAATCCATATAAGCATGATTATTTTTGTCCCACTTTTTAAGAAAGTGGGTATTTAAGGGCATTTGCTCAATTATTTTTACCTATTATCTAAATCCATATCCATCAGTTTATATGATGATTTTGAAATGTGAGTTGTGGATCAACCCATCTCATGTAACATGATTCGTAAGAGGGTCTCACACAAGACACTCTATTTTGAAAATGCAAAAACTTTTATACACTGGTTGCATTGATCTAGGATCCGTGCAACCGAGTTGACCCGCTCATGCGCCCCAAAACACGCTCCCACGCGCCTGCACAAGCTCCCACGTGCCTAAGACTCCCGCTAAAGCTCACCCAAAATTCACTCCAATAGACCTACCTTTATGTATAGTTAGAGATATCTTTGTGTTATCTTAAACATATCTTATATAGATAGGTCTAACTATATACAAAAATATGTCTAGCATATACAAAAGTATGTCTAACTATATACAAAAGTATGTCTAACATATATAAAGGTATGTCTAACTATATACAAATATATGTCTAACACAACGTAAAACTATGTCTAACATAACGTAGTGGTAGGTGCCAAAATTCAAAAATCATGTGCAAAAAAGATAAGATATGAAATTTGGGCTGAATGATATGTTTAACATAGTTTAAAGGTATGTCTAACATAACCTATTGGTATGTGAACATTTACAAAAATCATGCGCGAAGAAAAAAAAGAGGAGCGATCCCCTGACCGGGATCCGACCCGGGTGTTCACAAAATACTTACTCTTTTGAAAAAAAAAAAAAAACTTTTCATATATGGAAAAATAATTTGCAAGAAGTCCACCAAAAGAAATGAGACAAAAACTTTTATGCATCAGGTGCATGGATCCTAGATCCATGCACCCGACCCGACCCGCGCGTGTACGCGCTTCCACGCACGTCTGACGCGCTCCCACGCGCCTGGGCGGATGCGCACCTTTAGGTTACGTTAAGGATACCTTTCAATTATGTTAAGGATACCTTTAAGTTATGGTAAGGATACCTTTCAGGGATACCTTTCAGTTATGTTAAGGATACCTTTAAGTTATGGTAAGGATACCTTTCAGTTATGTTAAGAATACCTTTGAAATCCTGATTCCAGGTTACATGCCACGTTATGTTAAGAATACCTTTTAGTTGTGTTAAGCATACCTTTAGGTTATGTTAAGGATACCTTTAGTTATGTTAAGAATACCTTTTGGTTATATTAAGCATACCTTTAGGTTATGTTAAGAATACATTTAGGTGATGTTAAAGATACATTTGAAATCGTGATTCCAGTTTACATACCATGCTATGTTAAGAATACATTTTAGTTATGTTAAGCATACCTTTAGGTTATGTTAAGGATACCTTTAATTATTTTAAAAATACCTTTTGATTATATTAAGCATACTTTTAGGTTATGTTAAGAATACCTTTAGGTGATGTTAAAGATACCTTTGAAATCGTGATTCTAGGTTCCTTTGAAATCCTGATTTGATACCCTTAGAATTCATTCCAGATCACATACATTTACATTATATTAAGGATACATTTAGGTTATGTTAAGAATACTTTTATGTTATGTTAGAGATACCTTTGTATGCAAAATGTGTAACACAACTACCTTATGGATAAGGTATCTCTAACGTAACATAAAAGTATCCTTAACATAACATAAAGGTATGTCTGACGTAAATTAAATGTATGAAATTTGGGCATAAAGGTATCCTTAACATAACCTAAAGGTATCTCTATACATTACCTAAAGGTATTCTTAACATAACCTAAAGGTATGTCTAACTTAACGTAAATGTATGAAATCTAGGCATAATGGTATCCTTAACGTAACCTAAAGGTATTCTTACACATTACATAAAGGTATTCTTACACATAACTAAAAATCATGACTAAAATTGAAAAACAAGCTAGCGCGAAAAAAAAAAAAAAAAGAAGCGGGTCGGATTACCCGGATCCGACCCGGGTGCATGGATCTTAATGCACAAGAGACTTACTCAAGAAATGAAGAATACTCACTTCCAAATTTAAAAAGAAAAAAAAGAAACTTTTTTTTGCCAAACACAACCTTAATTTTGAATCACAATATTTTATAATATTATTGGTTAAACGTTGTCAGTCGTAGACTCTGGAAGTGTCAGGAGAGAGAGAGAGTGTGTGTGTGGAGACAGTGAAGACGCATGACCTCACCGCCACCGCCACCGCCAACGGCGACGAGAGTGATGACTGTTGTAGGAGGCGCCGCCGCCGCCATCCCTAACCTCAAGACGGTGCTGATAACGGGGGTAAGCCGTGGCCTTGGTAAAGCCCTAGCTTTGGAATTGGCCAAGCGCGGCCACACCGTAATCGGCTGCTCTCGCTCCGCAGACAAGCTTTCCTCTCTGCAGTCGGAGCTCGTCTCCGCCTCCGAAGATAAGAGCAACCGAGACAAGCACTTCGTCATGAATGTTGACGTGGTAATTCATCTCTCTCTCTCTCTCTCTCTCTCTCTCTCTCTCTCTCGAATTTATCTGCTCTGATCACGTACTTCTTAATGGTGTATGACTGCTGTTCAATTAGAGGTCTAATCGTAGTGTTGAGGAGTTGGCACGTGCTGTTGTGGAAAAGAAAGCTGTTCCTGATATTATAGGTATGTTGATTTCCTAGCAATTTTGCTGCGCTGAAGATACTGTTCATTTTATTGGTTGAGTTCATTGATTTTGGTTTAGAGGGAGAAATTCTTTAGTTGTGTGCTGTTGTGGAAGTTGTTTAGTTTGTTATATAGCTTTGATGTTGCCTTGATGATAATGTTTGTTGGCACCATGTAGAGGTGGCTAGGCGTTTTTTCATACCTCTCATATAACATTTTAGAGTGCAAATTATAACAGCATATTGAGGATTGAAATGCAAATTATGATTATCTTGCATTTGCTGGTTTGTGTTCAACTTGCATTTTACTCATTGCAGTTCTTAGTTTACTAGCAAAATTTTCAAATTATGTGATTAGTGCAAGAAAAAAATTTCAGTAAACAATGCTGGGACAATAAATAAGAACAATAAAATATGGGAGGTTCCAGAAGAGGAATTTGACACAGTCATTGACACGAACATCAAGGGGACAACAAATGTACTACGCCACTTCATTCCAGTTATGATTGAGAACAAACATGGGATAATAGTTAATATATCATCTGGATGGGGAAGATCCGCTGCCGCACAGGTAAGATAGTTTGTCTATTTTTTTGCATGATCTTTTCTTTTTAAGCAATATTCCTATCCTTGATGTAACATATGAATCCACTACATTTATTAGTATTAGTATGTGGACTATACATGCCTGTTTTGTTATGGTTCTTAACTTGTCATGGTAACTACGTATAACTAATAGAAGGATAATTATTGCTTTGTTATGCTGTGAATTCAAGTGGTTCTGAGCAAAATACTATTTTCTATTATACATGATAGGACACTGTAACAAAAACAAACATTTGTAGGCATTTAGAAGATTTAATTCAGAAAAAAAATTCCATTGTAGACTGCTTGAGCATTTTTTAATTTCAATTTTCAATGTTATCAAGGTGGTCTTTGACTTTATCTGATATGTGGGATGACCAAGATTTAAGTTCTAAATCTCAATTCTCGAACACCTAAAATCTCATGTTCTGTGCTTTGGACCATGTTATTTCTGGGTTGAGACTTTATTAGGTGGCTCCCTATTGTGCTTCAAAATGGGCTGTGGAGGGTTTGACGAGGGCAGTCGCCAAGGAGTTGCCTCCTGGATTAGCTGTTGTTGCGCTCAATCCCGGTGTGATTAATACTGAGATGCTGCAATCATGTTTCGGTGGTTCAGCTGCACTGTATCCAATGCCTGAATCATGGTTCTCTCTCTCTCTCTCTCTCTCTCTCTCCCTCTCCCCTCTTCCATATGTGTGACTAAATGTGTTGCTCTAGCCTGTATACAGTTGTCTGCACTGTGCCCTGTGAAATTCCTTGAAATGCGTCATTCATAATTTTCTCTCTGTTGCTAACTTTTTGGGGTGTTAATATACCTTGTGCATGTGTAAGAACGAGCGATCATGTACATTGAGCTTATAATCTCTGTGGCACCCCTCACTTAAATGACTGTTTCTTACTCCTTTTCCAATCTAAAAGACTTTCTTGTTCAAAATGCACATTTGAATCCCTATTAAACTTGCAAATTTTGAGACTGCATTGTATAAATAATAATTTTAGTTTTTTATTTTTTGCATTCTCATGACATAAGATGTTTATACTAAAACTTAGGTTTTCTCTATTTTAAAAGGAAATCCTATGAATGTTTTTCCTTTTCTCTGTTATGAGGAATTTGAGAGGTAGCAGAAAAAACCATTAAAAGATACTAATTCATCTAAGTAGAAATTTTGGAGATCAGTGATTCTGCACTAGTGGGAACAAATTGGAAGAGTTAGGTGTAGGACGTGTTTTCTCTTGTTTAGTAAGTCTGATTGAAGTGAGGTCCCACATGCTTTCATTTTACCTATGTAGGTATTAGAACTTACAAGTTAGTTTGTTTCAATTGGTAAACATTATGTGAAGTCTCAATTTGAATGCATATCTCAATTAAAGATACTTGTTCAATGTAGTCATGTGGTATGCTTATTGGTGCGTGTCTGGGCGTCATACAGTGAAAGCTTGTTCTTTTAATTGTACTATCAGGTAGTTTACACTTTAAGAGCAATTAAGTAATCACAGAGGAAAACACAAAGACAGAATTGTATATGGGCAAAAGGGGCATGCTCTTCAGGGGCAATATAGTAATTGCAGAATTACTTGAAAGAAAATCTATCTAATTAGCTCCTTGCTCTTAAATGATAGTTTTTTTCCTTCACTCTTTCTCAAATTTACAGGTTGAACAAAAGCTTGAGGTCTATAGAAAATCTCAAATGTAGACCATTTGACTCTAATTATTAACACCCTTTAAAATATAATATGATAATAGACTAATTTGCTTCTCTGCGTCTAACTTAAGTTTTTAAGGATTTAGGCCATCATAACTTCCCTCTCGAATAGACTTCTTGCCCTCAAGGTGGAATAGGGGAAACTGCCGCTGATTCTCATCAAATGGCTCCCATGTTGTCTCGTAGTTTGGCAGCTTTTCCATTTAAGCAACACATCATTTTACTGAACAGCCCTTGACACTACTATTTTGGATCCCCTAAGTAGGATGTAATCAAACCAAGTCATTTTGAACTCTTGAGAGTTTTAGCTTAGTTTTTTTATTATCAAATTTTTTTGAGTTCAATTACCAAATACATTCATGGTTCACGAACTTCTTGTAGCAAGCTCAAATGAGCTTAATATATTTTTGTAAGAGAAAATATAATACACTTTAAAATGTCGACCATTATTATTATTATCTTTTACGAGCTATCTCATAACTCATGAGCCTTCTGATGAGCTTGCTCACGAGTTAAGCAGCTGAATAGCATCAAGTTTGTTTGTTTATTTCAACGGATTACAATAAATGATTTTGACTGAACTTTTATCAAGTTGAGCTCCGAATAGTCACAAGTGACTTGGTTCGTTTACATCCCCACCCCCAAGTAAAACTTTTGCCTCAGGAAACGATTGTTGCCGGTCTATCATAATGCATTAGCATATCAAATTTTTTTTTGTGAAAGGTCCTACGTTTTGCCACTGGGTCCTAATGCCTAGGCGTGCTAGGTGGGTTAGGTGGGGCCGATTTGTAAAAGAGTAGCCTAGCATTAAGGTGGGGATTTTACAACTTTCATCAAAATAGGTATTGATTCATTTGACGTTTTGATTTTCTTTAACCAGCCCTATTTGTGGGGGAAACTGGAGTAAAAGTGGGGATCCAGACTTTACTAACCATTTGCAAGTTATGATTAGCCTACTGAAAGTAGTTTTCTTTTTTTCTTTTTTATAACAGGGCTCCTGGAGCAGCTACTCTGATTCTCCATCTCACAGTTGCTGACAATGGTGCTTCTCTTACCGTGTGAATTCTTCAGCATACGAAGAGTCTTGTGCTATTATACAAGAATCTTTCAAGAAAGTAAATGACAATTTTGGGCAAATATATATCCATTCGTTGCGTAGTGATGTAGAAGAGGTTACATATTATATCTGATTCCGCAGCTTCCGAGAATCAATTTGTGTTTTGCATAGCGTATTAAGGTACCTCCAGCTCTTTGGCAAAAAGGATAAGTTTGTTATTTTCGTCATGTTTCAATTCTCTCTTGTAGTGAATGACTGAATTCTGCTATGCTCTCTATCTGTATCTAGTGAAAATTCAGCTTGCTGAACGTGAGAAATTCACCATCATACATGTACAGATTGCACATCTTTTTTACATAATTTTGTCTTTGGGAGGTCTTAAATTATGATCCAGTTGGCTAGGTCAGTTTAATTGACATTAAACTGGGGTTACTTGTTTTCTCTAATGCAAATGATGTTGTATCTTCTCTTTTTGTACGCATAATGTACGTGTTTGCGATTGATGTTTTAATTATAGGAAGCATAAGGCCTTTATAATTAACTAGTATATACACTGTATTTTTTTTAAATTAATATTATTAAAAATTAATATAAAAATGTATTACATTTTGAGTAAGAAATATCAATGCATCGAATATACATGTTAGATTAAAAATGTTACTTAACAAAAACTGTTTCATATTCACATGACTTAAAGAATATTTGTAGAGTAAGTTTCCTATGAAACATGTGAGATCCATGCACCCGGGTCAGATTTGGGTTTGGGATCCGGTTTTTTTTTTTTTTTTTTCCGCGTATAGTTATGTTAGTCCTACTTTTACATTATGTTAGACCTACTTTACGTTATGTTAAACCTATCTTTCTGCCCAGATTTCATATATTTTCTTTTTTGCGCTTGGTTTTTGAATTTTTGCACATATCATTACGTTATGTTAGACCTACATTTACGTATGTTAGACATACATTTATATTATGTTAAACCTACCTTTCTGCCCAAATTTCATACCTTAAACTTTAAAAAAAAAACCCTAGGTTTGACACATTTTGTACATGTATCATTACGTTGTATTAGACATACATTTATGTATAGTTTGACCTACATTTGTGTTATGATAGACCTACCTATACATAAATGTAGGTTTATTGGAACGAATTTGACTGGGTTTGAGCAGGAGTACCAGGCGCGTGGGAGCACGTTTTTTGGCGCGTTGACCGGATCAATCTTGATGCATGAATCTAGATCCGTGTGTCTGATTTATATTGTCAATTTGTAGGTAACACATACACTTTAGCCATGTATTTAAATTAAAATTAAAGTAAGATTAAAATACATAAAATACATTATATTTAATATTTTTTTATTAATTTATATTAATATAAATGAACTTCTCATTTCTATTAATATTTTAATTTAATATATATTACTATATTCATATTAACATGTATTCATCAAATTTTAATATTAACATATACTCCCTCCGTCCCACTATTTTCAGCCTACTTGCCATTTTCGTTTGTCCCAGTTAAATCTGTCAGCCCCAAAATGGCAAAGAAAATTTTACTCTCTTACCCCTCCATTTCTTTCATTTTACAACTTTTGCACTCAAAAAGTTGGTTTAAATTACAAAATTGCCACTCAAAAATATTAAAATAACACATCCAATCAAAGTCAACAGTTTTTTCTTAATATCTGTGCCGGTCAAAGTAGGCTAAAAATCATGGGACGGAGGTAGTATTAAATTAGCCATCAATAAAACAAATTCATGAATTACTGATTTTTGTTGTTCTTAAAATTATATTTATATACTCACATAACCTAAAAAGTATATAGACATAATATTATTATTCATGATATGTTTGATTTAATTTTTCTTCCCAATTTATAATGATTATATTCATTTGCAATTAGTTTATACATATTAAAATGTATTGCCTCATTAAAATAACAACCAATTCCTATATTAATATATCTTGACTAAATTTTCACAGGTTACAAATTGTTATTAATTATCATTAAATTTCATAAATTACTAATTGTTAGCAATTATCATTAAATAATTAATTGAATTAAATTATTAATTATATATATATATATAAATTAAAAAAATTGAGTGAAAATTTGGAATAACCACAGAGTGACATGTATCCTCTAGTGGCTATTCTTTTAGTATATATGAAAGATTAGTTTATACATATTAAAATTTATTGCCTCATTAAAATAACAATCAATTCTTATATTAAAATATCTTGACTAAATTTTCATGTTACAGATTGTTATTAATTATCATTAAAATTTCATAGGTTACTAATTGTTAGCAATGATCGGTAAATGAATCAATTGAATTAAATTATACATTATATATATATATATTTAAATTAAAAAAATTGAGTGAAAATTTAAAATAACCACGTAATGACATATATCTTTAGTGATTATTCCTTTAATATATATGAAAAACTTCTACAGAGTTGGGAGTTTGTTGCGTCGTGTTCTTAGAATGATTTTGAATGAACCATTCAAACAACCATTTACACATGTTGATTTCTCTATTGCAAAAGGTGTTGTAGCTTCTATTTTAAAATCACTAATGCACGTTTTTTATATATTGATAATCTCAATCTATAAAGAGGAAATAACTTAAACTAACCATGTAGGATAGTTTAACATCTTTTTTAGCCAAAAAAGAAATGACCATTTGATTCATATATCCTTCACTTTGTAAGGGTAAAATTAATTATGATTTCAATTTCGTCTTATTTCTTGTTCGTCTCTCTTTGTTTACCCTCTTCTATGTCTTTCCTTTTCCTCTCATTTTCTCTCTTTGTTTTTACTAAGACTCTTATGCTATATTTATTTAGTATTTAAGAAGGCTTTTGCAAATCTAAAACTGGGTTTAGATGAATTTCAAAAATTTTGTTAGTTAAGATGTCATTTTCTTAAAAACAAAGTAGATCTTTTTATAAGAGATTGTAGAAAAAAATAGAAAAAGTAAGATATTATTGTAGCATTATAACAATCTTTGTCCAAACATAGATCGAAGTTCAATCCAAACACCCCTTCGTATCGCCTTAGCATCTAAAGATTAGTTTTGATCTTTCATGATTGTCTCTCTTTCTTTTTACTAAATCTTTTAGTATGTAAAAGTTAATTTGCATCTTTCATGATATATGTATGAAACAATGTGTAAGAGTAATCTTTTTTAGAAAGTGACATACATAATCGATGAAATATTGATGAAAACACATATACGAGGGAGACCACATGAGCACGTGTGGTTCATGTGGAACGACATGAGCACGTGTGGTTCAGTGGCTCGTGCCACATGAAATGAAGATGCACAAATCATTTGGCAGAAACATGCTTGGCTTATGTGGTTCATGCCTTATGGAGCATATGCCTATACAATAAACCATGAATACAAGCATACATGAATTACTACCTAAATGCACAAGAATTACACATGAATTAAACTCTGTGGTCACATCTTGAGGGTTTTTTGGTATCAAATTTTACTAGTATATAAAAGGGCTGATCTAATAGTTACATTAAAGAATCCTACTATTCACTAAAACTGATCCTTCCATGGTATAACAATATTCTTATCTTAACATCCCAAAAGAGCCAAGACTTATTCATATTGTGTGAACTTACATTATGAGAAACATGCAGCAGCTATTCCACTATCAGCAAATTGTTCTGCATCAACCCCTCTCCAACAGTTGGAAATTCAGGTGACAGATGCCATTCTCCATCTATCATGAACTTGATTTCATACCTTCATTCACACTCATAAACAGATTAACAACAAATAATGGTGGTCATTATACTATGCTTAGATACATTCTTGTCTAATAGTTGTCACCTTCCAGGTCTAAGCAACAACGTTGTTGAGAATGTCGTATATGAACCACTGTACTCTGGCGATAGCTCTTCCCCTTGACTCCAACCGTCAAAAGAACCCATTACTTGCACACTCTGGAACCCAATCATGGAGAAAAATCTCATGTTTCCATAATGTTATTCATGATCATGCATATCTAACACCCTATCATGAGAAGAGTTTTGAGGAACCTATTTAATTACTATAACCATTGTTCATATTCATAGTCCTGAAAGAGTGAAATGCAATGTCTTTTACCTATGTCATTAGCCAGGTAACATAAATATATTTAGCATGATAATCGAACACTGGCATACAAAAAAAGATCGATGACCGCAACTAGATGTTTTTAATCACACAAGGCAACATGAAAACCATGAAATTATCTAAAAGAAACTTTCAGAGACCTAGGTAAATTGGATTATCATGGTGCTCTCAACATTCTAAACAAGTATTTCATATCAGAATTCCGAACACTCATGCCTCCGTCTCACAAATACAAACTTGTAATTTTCATATTAGTCGTGTATTTTAATTTTTCCTTTCAATACATGCCTCTAATTTGAAGGATTTTGAATAAACTATTTAGATAAAGTAATGAATGGGACATAAGAGAAAACTAGAGGTAAAATTTGTTACTGAGTATATTAGCCATCATTTCTTAATCTGTGTAAGAAAAACAATAGGCCTATCTTTATGCGACTAAAATCGTAGTGTTTCTGATATAGTTCATGATTCATTTACATCAAGCATGGTAAGAATCCATACTTTAAGTGTAGCATGTTAATTCCTTAATCTTTAATCTGGTACAAAGTGTCAATGCTTCTTGCTGCTAACCAGGTAGAAGTTTGTGGATCCAATATCATTGGTCTCCGAGCAACATGTTTGACAATCTGCTGTCTTCATTCTACTTCAAAATTATAATATCACCGTGATGTTTCTATGCATGCTTTAACCTTGGAGAACTCAAGCTAAAGCTGATTTATTTATTTTTTCGATAAGTCGAACTATGCAGCCTTCTTTATCCAGGATTTAGTAATAACTAAAAATACCCCTAGGTGAACGAACATCCATATTTTCTTTAGTTGTTATCTTTGTAAACAATCAAAAGGAACACAAACACATGTATTTGAAGATAAAAAGTAAATTTAAAAAAGTATACTTCCTCCATTAGTTACCTCCGCCATACCACGCCAAAACAAATGAACTTCTTGCGATTGTGCAACATTCACATCCTTGATCTGTTCCTCCAACCTTTTTTGTACAGCTTTTGCCATAGGGAGCATCATATAATGAGGAAAAGATAGAAACATACAGCTATCAGAGATGAGCGTAATAACATAGCCTATTGTAGTGCAACCTAGGCTGCTCATGGGAACAGGTGACCTCATTCATTTCATTTCAGTTCATCATCTTCATTCCAACATTTGATTAAATCCATAATTATAGCATTTTGTAATGGAAGAGAACAGGTTCAAACGCAGTAGCTCAGAGTACTCCATTTGATTTTAACAGAAAAAATAAACTGTCAAAGTTGAGAGATGCCAGAATTTTCTTTAAGCCAGCAGACACGGATGATCAATCATAAAGGACTACAAGAACTTAACTGGGATATGACAAAAACAAACAAAGTGTTGATTTTTTTTTTTATCAATGATTGAATCTGAAAGATAAGAAGTAAAATCTATAACATGATTCAGCCATTTGGGTTTAAGAACAGATAATTTTCTTGTGAAGATTTTCATTCTCTCTTTACTTCTACCGTATGATATCACAATTCTTTTGAAAACTGAATCAATATTTCAACGATTTCACACTTGGTCACACATGGAGAAATGTAATTCTAAATTCTTCTGTTTCCACTGTAGAAGTTGATTTTATGTTTAACTTGCTTGGAAGCATTAAAACTCATAATCAAATGATTCAAATCAATCGAGCCTTGAGATACTATTTGATTTTATCCTGATTGACCTGCATGATTTCTTCCATCTTGTATTTCTTAGATATCTACTACTACATAGGTGAATTTTGCAATCATGATAGGCAATTTTACAACTGTGATAACAAGACAGATAGAAGTCTAATGGCACTTGGGCACTTATCCGATGTTACTCAAAACCTCAAAACAGTCGAACCACATTAACTGCATTACCTTCTAGTCTTGAAAGGAGGAGAGACTGAATGTATTTTCCATTAATCTTTCTCGAACCATCTGGGATTCTATAATTAGCAACTTCTTCAGCCAAATTAACAAGAGCCTACAGGTGAAGTACGATAGACTTGTCCTTAAGAGTTCGATAATATGAGCAAATAGTTAAATGAACTAGTTTTATAAAACCACCTGGATCTCTAGTTCCATGGCAGCGAGTTCACTCTTGAAATCGACTAATGCATCTTCCTTAACTTGTAACTACATTCACAAATGTCAAATAAGTTTCTATCATTCAACAGAAGGACAAAGCAGAAAATCCATTTCATGATCTTTTGTTAATTATCATTGGCTACTCAATCTCACATGTAGAACAAAAGGTGCCAAGAATGAAACTTCTAATCATGCTTATTTCTATCCTTATTCTAGCATCATTTTATCAAATATAACAAAGAAAGCAATTTATAACCAAACCTGGCGCTTTAGAAACCGATTCTGTTGATTAGCTTCACTAAGTTTCTTCACAAGCACTGACCTTTGAGAATCAACAAGAAATGCCTTCAACTGTACATAAACAAGAATATAGCAACTCAATTTCCCACCCAATAACCCTGAACTCAACTACTCTTTTATTTGTACATGATCAACCCCATTAAAGTCACCTCTCCACTGCTCGGTGGTCGTTCAAGTGCCTCCTCAAGCGAATTTCCCGAATCAGATTCCTCATTCTTGGAGAAATTCTTTGACTGTACAGCTGAAAGCTCCTCCTCCTCCAATATAGACGGTGTACAAAACATTCTCATACGTTCATAACGAAGAGAGCTTTCACCAATCAAAACACGGCTCAATTTGCTTAACCTGGGCATATAAACTCGAGATTCATCAATCCCCTTCACATTGATTCTGCCAAATTACAGAAAAACCCATCAATGCTCAACTCAAAATAAACACAAGAAATCATTCAACCAAAGTTTCTACACGAATTAGCGAACACCTGAAGAATCGGGAATCGGGTAAACATGGATGCCCCACGGTACTGATTATATTAGAGTGCATATTGCAAAATAAAAGAAGGGACATTACAAGCTAGATTAAAGGACAAAAGAAAAGGCTGTGTGTGTATGAATACTATTCAGGCATTCTATCGAACACATTGAAAGCATTCCTAAAGAGGAGGTGTAAAGTTGGTTGAAGAAAAAAAACACATGGGATTATAATTAGACAAGTTAGAAATGATGATCAAAGCTTCAACTCATCATCAGTGTGAGCCATAGACGCAGCGCCACGTGTCAGTGGTGGGGACATCCAAATACATTTATCTAAACTTATTTTATTTCTTTCCAATCTGATTTAAAAATTAATTTTATCAACATATCCATCTCTAACCCTATTAATAAACCACTAATGATTTCACTCAATAATATCTATCAATAATAATAAGCCCAGCCGAAATTACACAAATTTTTTTAAGCAATTGATTTTTCTAACATTGGATATAACAAAAGTACTTTTTTACCACAAAATATAAGAAAATTACCTTTTCTACACTATTTTGACTCGGTCATGGAGAAATCATTGAGTAATGATGGCATGATGATACATTCAATTTTATTTATTTATACTTATTCTATTTAACAATTGTTTTATCCAACAATAATTTATATAATTAGTAATTTATATAATTTATAATGGTTCGATTAATTAGTACGAGAACCACTATAATATGTTAATCGAAGCACAATAATTTATACTTAATTTAATAGAATTACTTAATATAATTTAGATGGTTCGAGTGGTTCGATCACTAGTGTAAAAAACCATTTTTTTCCAAAGTGATCGAACCACTATGTTAAATTCATAGTGGTTCGATCACTAGTGTAAAAAACCCTTTTTTTTCCAAAGTGATCGAACCACTATGTCAAATTCATAGTGGTTCGATCACTAGTGTAAAAAGTCATTTTTTTCCAAAGTGATCGAACCACTATGTCAAATTCATAGTGGTTCGATCACTAGTGTAAAAAACCATTTTTTTCCAAAGTGATCGAACCACTATGTCAAATTCATAGTGGTTCGATCACTAGTGTAAAAAACCCTTTTTTTTCCAAAGTGATCGAACCACTATGCCAAATTCATAGTGGTTCGATCACTAGTGTAAAAAACCATTTTTTTTCCAAAGTGATCGAACCACTATGTCAAATTCATAGTGGTTCGATCACTAGTGTAAAAAACTAATTTTTTCCAAAGTGATCGAACCACTATGTCAAATTCATAGTGGTTCGATCACTAGTGTGAAAAATCAATTTTTTCCAAAGTGATCGAACCACTATGTCAAATACATTGTGGTTCGAATAATAGTGTTTTAAACTAATTTTTGAGGTTACCGACATATAAATTGGCTCATGTATAAAAGTATAGTCCACTCACAGTTTAATTTTGTTTTTTAGTAATTAACAGTATTTTTCACTTTAATTTCCACGTTTCACAGTAAATGTTCAGATGTTTGTTGTCACAGTTTATTTCACTTTAATTTTCCATCCATAATCAAGATGTTCACGTGTTGGAATTAATGTTGATTTGAACATTCATTCACGGATTGCTCAATTCTCATCTATTTAAGTGAGAATGAGTTTCCAACACTCATAGCACAAAATCGTGAGTTATACTGGGTGTGAAGAATTTGAAGAATTATCAAGTAACTTATCTCTCTTTTGTTTTTTTATATCATTTGTTTTATCCAGTAGTTATATCGAATTTTTTAAATATTCTAATTCCATTCCATTTTCAGATCGTATTATCGAAAATGTCTTATTCGGTTGTGGTTTCGTTCGGAGGCCATTGGGAAGGTATTCAGTACGTAAATGGTTCCCAAGAGTTGATCAATCTTCCAAGACTCACGTACATGGATTTATTGACCTCGATTCATGGGATCGTGCTTGCCGACTTAAATTATTGGGGATATGTGATTCATGCGCTAACTGACTGTAACGGCAGATTGAAAAAAAAGAAAATCAAGACTGATTCTGATTTAGAAGAGGTTTTTTATTCGGATGATTCTCTTTTGGTTGTTTTCGTTTCGCTAAACAGGGTTGATCTTGGAGTATCCGCGGGATCGTCCTATCAGGATCAACAAGCTTCAGTGGATGAGCATGAAAATCAAAGTTCTCAACCTTTTTTTCCGTTCAGCTTTGGAAGTCCTTCGACCTATAATGTCAACACTGTACATGAATTCAGCCCTGTACCTATTCCTACTGGACTCCATAACGACGAAGAATTCCACTCGAAATGGGATTTGGCCTGTCGGAATCGAACCACTGAAGCCGGTACGTCTTCGAATGAGCGTTGGGCACCCCAGTCATCATCATTGGGAAGAGACAATAATTTTCAGTTTCTCGACCTGAATAGTCCTGCTCCAGGGTTCGACGAAGGTGAACCGGATCATGGAGAACACAGAAATTCCGCTGATGACGTTGAAGCAGGTAATTACTTTTGCATATACGATATGTGAGTACAGAGTTATCTGAATTCCCCAATCATAACTTATTAATTGTAATGTCCACATTTTGACATTAGATAGAGAAGATTGTTTTACCTTAGACGAAGATGTTGACGCATCGTTGGATGATGAGCAGCGCGAGGTGTTTGCGGAATTTTGTGATACACATTGCAGCCCGAATGGTATGTTCCCGATATGGACGGATTTGACGAGCCAGAATCCGGGGATCTTTTGCAGGTCCCGCATGGACTTGAAAAAGGCTCGGTGTATAACAGTAAGTCCGATTTAAAAAATGCAGTCGGGATGTACCATTTGGAGAATCAGGTTGAATATCGGGTCCTATATTCCGATAAGCACTGGTGGAATGTGAAATGCAACCACGATGGGTGTCGATTCGTACTTAATTCATCTATGAAGCACGGGATCTGGAAAATCTCCAAGGCTGTAATGCCGCACAGTTGTGAACATGACTTAAACACCCGCGCATCCCACAGAATCCCTTCCTCGGTGATCGGTGAATACTACGTTGAGCAAGCTAAAAAAGAAAATTCCAATCTTGTGCCAAGGGCTATGATTCAAGAAATGGGTCAACGATACGATCTGAACCTCAGCCTGAAAGTCGCAAGAAAAGCGAAACGTCACGCTATGTACAAGGCGTATGGCGATCCATAGCAGTCATTTTACTTGCTCCCATTGTATTTGCTCGAGTTGGTGGATGCCAATCCTGGAACTTACACTGCATTGGAAACACACTCGTCCGGTAAATTCAAGTTCGTGTTTTTTGCCTTGGCTACCTCAATCATTGGATTTCGAAATTACGGTCGTCCGGTTATAGTTGTTGACGGTTGTCACTTGAAAGGCTCATACAGAGGTATTGGCCTTGTTGCGGTGACAAAAGATGGGAACGACCAAATTTTCCCCCTTGTAGTTGGAATTGGAAACATCGAGAATGATGAGTCATGGTCTTAGTTCATGAAGCATGTTAGGGAAGCATTCGGATGCCTAAACGACCTACTCATCGTTTCTGATCAACACGCAAGCATAAGTAATGCGATACATAGAACTTCCCTGAGGCCACGCATGGACTATGTTGTTACCATATTAGGCAACATTTGGCCAAACATGGGTCGCATTTGGTCAATCTGTTCCAAAGAGCTGCATACTGTTATGATCCAAATGAGTTCGATGGGTAAGTTTATCCCCATATAATTATTTACACTACGTATTCAAAAATAATAAATTGACGTAAAGTGTGCTTTGCTTTTTTTAACAGGTACATGTCAGCCCAACGTGACAGTCTACTGATGGGTGCAATCAATACATTGCAGAACGCCTAGAAAACGAGGTGGTCTCGCGTAAAATGTCCAGTACGATGATACAGTTTCATGACGTCGAATGCCGCGGAGGTTTGGAATGCACGACTCGTTTGGGCAAGAAAGTTGCCCGTTTGTTCCTTCCTAGAAGCTGCTCGACGGATTATGGAGAAATGGTTTGTCAAACGAAGACAGATGGCGGACGAAAGGGATAACCCTCTCACGAAGTACGTTCACGACAAGTTAATCGAGCGGCAGCGGCTTGGTCGACAAATGGATGTCCCTGAACTTGGGGGAAATAAATTCAAGGTTGTTTCTAATGGTAAACTCCATGTGGTGGACTTGGACCACCATATGTGCACATGTTGGGTGTTCCAAAGCGAGTTAATTCCTTGCTCACACGCATGTGCTGCCATCAGGTCAGTCCACTTTTTGATCTTTGACTACAATTCTCTCGCCCAACTTTTGATTTTTGTTTGATTTCACAGTTTTACGAAACGGTCGGTGATCAATTACGTGTCACCTTATTACACGACCAGATGGTTGAGAGGAATGTGGGCCGCTGAGGTTATGCCTGTACAAGAGCCACAATACTGGAAACAACACGATGTCGTTCATCTACAACTGTGTACGACTCTAGATAATCCAAGATAGGTCGGTCGACCTAAAAGTACCCGTATACCTTCTACAGGTGAACATTCTACTGGACGTCCTCGAAGGAGTGGGACATGCGGACGATGTGGAAGAGCTGGTCACAATAGGGCTACCTGTACGGAGTACATTCCCCAAAGTTCACACCCTATTTTGGATGAGCTTGAGGAGGATGATCCTACCACTAGTGGTCACGTACCTACAAGGACGAAAAAAAAAGACATGTTCATTGTGCGGTTCAGATTCACATACAAAGAGGAGGTGCCCTACGTATTTGGCGCAACCTTGAAACACAGTTGTATAAGTACATATGTATATGCTTGCGAAGAAAATCTTTAACATATGTAAATGCCAATGATTCTATAAAACTGGAAAGTACTTTGAGATAACATTGTAATATGTATTCGTTTGTACATGATAATACGAAAAATACATATGTATACGCTAATCAAGAAAATCTGGATCTACAGTGTCCTCAGATGTGGAATACTTGTACACTGCTAGGGCCATATCTCTCCGAAGTGCATCTATGCCTTTCTTTTTTGTAAATTTCGGGCTTGGGTATATTCCTGTTATCATGCTCTCTGCTGTAATCAGACTCCAGGCCCCACAAGATATAGAATCCTCCTGCACGTAACACTTGTCAATACTCATCTGCCCCAGTTCCCACTCAATATCAGTCCCTGGAACCGGAATATATCCAGTCCCACATCGTCTAGCGTCTTGATAAAAACCGACTTCGTCCAACACCTGAGGCAAAAGACGACGTATACCAAGAGTCTGATTACAACACAACTCCACTACCTCTTCGGTATACGCATGTCTCATGCTGTCGAACAGATTAAGGGAGCAGCGCCTGAAGTCAATGAATGCAGCAACCCAGTGACCGTTCAGGTTTAGAACAATGACGACATGGTGAAAGAGTCATGTAAATTACGTAAGCCACTCAATATTAGTCAAGTCGATGATAGCCTAACAAACTGTAGTGTACATATTGTTAATAAAGATGATTTGTTGTGAAAAAATGAGACTTACGCCCAATTCCAGTTTGGCCCATTCCTTGACGTCCAAACACCGCGGCTTCATACCTAAAACGTAGTGGATGAGTCGAGTTAGGGACGTGAACGTGAAATCCTCTCTCTCAGTTCGTTCAGCGTATTTCTGCTCATCAGTCTCTCCACTGTGGCGTTCTTCCCAAATATACCTTGTGCCGCAATCTGGATTTGTTAATAAAACATTCAAGAAATAAGTGAGGCCATGAACCTTTTTTGCGTAATAAATTTTTTACACCTTTTTTGCGTAATAAATTTTTTACAGGAAATTCATCTCGCAATTGAAAAGATTGACTCACCCCGAACCCAGTGTCGACAATCTGAATACCCTGCTTGAAATCTTCGTCTACACCAATAAATTCTGGGGCACTCTGTAGAATTCCGAGGTATGCATCCATTTGCTGTCATGAAGTAAAATCAATTAATAAAGGCAAAAAAAAAGTTAGACAAATATTAAGATAACCAATTTGAACTTATGATTCCAGACTAACCGAATTGTCCATAGCTTGTCTAACGTCAGGAAATGACGAAACCAACTCGGGCCCACACCCACACCAATCCCCACATTCCACCTGCAAGACAACACATTGTACATAAGTGATTGGTATTGATTACGGATCAACGCTAATTCAAGATAACTTGTTTTCAAACACTTACTTTTCAGCAATACGGTCATCTTTGGCACAGTACGCCCGGAAATCTGCCAATTTGGTATTCATTCTTCTAGACGGCTCATTCCTAAGGAAGGGACTGCGAACATGTTGAGACGGACGACGCTCTCTCTGTGCACGGACCGACCTACTAGTGGATGGTCTACGAGGAGGCGGTGTCTCAGATAGACGCTCGGGAGACGATGCACTGGATGGGGAAATATGAGCACCCCCGAGATACGATGGGGTAAACTGTACGGGTGTCTGCAGAGTGTACTTTACAGCAGATGGAGGCTCGCTAGGCACAGATGTAGGGGGATCCATCTGTGCAGCTGTCCCAGGATCAACTGCAGGTACACTCTGTGACGGCCAAGTGCCCCATTCATGATCTGGCCTAGGCAACTGATACCAAGCTGGCTCTGTGGATGACGTGGACTGATAATATCTCTCGTGATAGGAAGTCCTAACGGGACTTTGATGCTCGTATCCAAAGAAGCTATCAACGTAAGTCTCTAACCGCTGAGCCTCTGAATCCACATACTCCCGTAGTTGTCTATTCTGCTCGTCGTATCGATGGGCCTCTGCATCCACGTACTCCCGTAGTTGCCTGTTCTACTCGTCGTAGCGTAGGGCCTGTGAGTCCACATACTCCCGGAGTTGCCTATTCTGCTCGTCATAGTATTGCTACAGGTGAGTACTTACCTGGTCAATTCTCTCATCCACATAACCGGTCATCCGAGAATACCAGGAATCGGGAGCAGACTCAGGCTGTGGACGATCAGCTGCAACTGGTATGTCGTGCTGGGAGAAATGTGCAGGTGGTCCATCAGCTCGCTCGTCATCCTGGGACTCCTGCACTTCTTCAACTACCGGTGTTTGCATAGCCTGACGTGTGCGGGTCCTTGGCCTTCTGGAAGCACGAGTAGGCCTCGAAGTGGATGGACGATCGCAATCGGGCTCAGCCTCTAACTCCACGGGGTGCCTAGCTCCTCCAGGTTGTGTTCACCGACGAGCCACTGCACCACGTAGTGGACCATAACGAGGTGGAGGGGGCTCAACACCTGTAAATATGTCGAGGTCGACGCCCATCAAGTACAGCTTCACCCACTCCTCTGGTGTTGCATCTAGGGTCTCGAAGCACTGAATACCCTGTTTTACAAGAACCCAATTTCAGGTTTTATTTGAACAAAGAAGATTAAATAACAAACGAAAGAGTCTAGTGTAAGAAAACAAGGGTCATGCAAATACCTGACCGTCTAGTATGGTCGACAGATCAATCTCCGCTACCTTGAGGGACCACTTCAAACATCGAGGCATGGACAGGGGCGTATCCAACCGGTGCCCGGCGAAGGTGGACGTGAATGGGATCACCTCAAGTGCCCATATCTGTTATTTTTTACAGGACGTAATTTATATGTTTTTGAAAAAATTGAAAAACTTATGTAATGTAGATGAAATGAACATTATCAAATTTACTAGTAGGGCTGTCGAGAATCCATAGAAGTGGTACTTCGGTGTAGTACGTCCCTGTGGGAGGGTAGTGAGAACCTTGTCAATGTATTTTAAAAGGTTCAGATATGAAAACTTGCCCCATGAGAAATTCTCCCACTGCTCATCATCCTCGACAAGAACCCACACCCATGGTTCCACGACAGACTTTCCCGCATCCACACCCATAAGTATGCACTGCAGTATCAAGATCTTCGCAATCCTGATACTGTCCTGTCCAGAATGTCTCCACTCCCCATTGGAGAATCTATCTAGTAACTCGTTGACCTTCACTCTTGATGAATTACCGTGAACTCTGTAATAGAGTGAGTCCTCGTCTGGCTGGTAGACTTCCGAAGGATTAAAATCGGAAGTGCCGAAACGCAACCCAGTAACCAGTGCGAACTCCCTCGTCGAGAATCGGCAAAGGCGACGGTCTCGGCCAACATGGAACCATCGCTCATCAGCTGGAACTGCTCCACCATGCACCTGACGTGTCATAAGGGCATGTAGAAACTGCTTGCTGATCGTCCTTTCGGTGTCCCACAGCAGGAAGTGTCCAAAACACGTCCCAAGAAACTCCTGCTCACACTCCGGTCCTATGCTACGCAATTCTGCCCTGATATCATCAATGATACTGAGACGAACATAGCCCACTACGTAGGCTATAGTACCCTGTAAAGCCTCGCGTACCCATACCAGCTCGTACTGTATATTATTAAAATTCAATCAGTATACATTAAAGTAAATTAAAATATATACAGTTATTTAATAACTACCATTGCACAAAAATATATACGTGGCAACCTAAAATGTAAAAATCTTGCCACAAATCATAACACATTTGAATATTTAAATTAAATACTACCCTAAAATTTAGTTTAAAATTCAACAATTACAATAATTCAACATTTGCAATTTTCAACATACAACAATTCAAACACCCAAACTTTTGCAACAATAGTCGGCAATTTTCAACAATTCAAACAATAGTGCAAAAAATTGAAAACAATTGAACAATTCAATTATAACACCCGGATGTATTCAAAAAAGCCGAAGCAATCAATAGTGCAAATTGGGAAAATAATTCAAAGCAACAAAACAATAAAGCCTAATTGCAATCATTAGTCAACAAATTAAACAATTCAAAGCTATAAATCCCCAAGTGGTTCGAACCATACTTCAACAATTCAAACAATAGTGCAAAAAATTGAAAACAATTGAACAATTCGATTATAACACCCGGATGTATTCAAAAAAGCCGAAGCAATCAACAATAGTGCAAATTGGGAAAATAATTCAAAGCAAAAAAACAATAAAGCCTAATTACAATCATTAGTCAACAAATTAAACAATTCAAAGCTATAAATCCCCAAGTGGTTCGAACCATACTTCAACAATTCAAACAATAGTGCAAAAAATTGAAAACAATTGAACAATTCGATTATAACACCCGGATGTATTCAAAAAAGCCGAAGCAATCAACAATAGTGCAAATTGGGAAAATAATTCAAAGCAAAAAAACAATAAAGCCTAATTGCAATCATTAGTCAATAAATTAAACAATTCAAAGCTATAAATCCCCAAGTTGTTCGAACCATACTTCAACAATTCAAAGCAAAAAATATATGGGTTACATACCTCATCACCCATTGCACAATCCCTTCAAGAAATTCTTCAATCTTCTTGCCAAATTTTCAATCACCAAAATGCACAATTCACCCTAAAGACATATTCGAATTTTATTAAAATGAAAGACTTGAAAATAATTTCAACATTTAATCGTATCATGTACAAAAAAAAAAAACTTACCAATCAACTTCAAGGTTTGAAAGAGAGAAGAAGAAAGAAGATTTTTGAGAAGAATTTGAGGAAGGAGGCGCAAGAAATGGGTCAAATAGTGCTAGAGTTTACATTTGGTTTGGGGTCAAAATGTAATAAAATTTCTTTTTTCATGGGTCAAACTGAAAATATTCAAAAATTGGCATAGTGGTTCAATCACTTTGGAAAAAAATGATTTTTTACACTAGTGATCGAACCACTATGAATTTGACATAGTGGTTCGATCACTTTGGAAAAAAATGGTTTTTTACACTAGTGATCGAACCACTATGAATTTGACATAGTGGTTTGATCACTTTGGAAAAATTTGGTTTTTTTCACTGGTGATCGAACCATTATGAATTTGACATAGTGGTTCGATCACTTTGGAAAATATTGGTTTTTTACACTGGTGATCGAACCACTATGAATTTGACATAGTGGTTCGATCACTTTGGAAAAAATTGGTTTTTTACACTGGTGATCGAACCACTATGAATTTGACATAGTGGTTCGATCACTTTGGAAAATATTGGTTTTTTACACTGGTGATCGAACCACTATGAATTTTACATAGTGGTTCGATCACTTTGGAAAATTTTGGTTTTTTACACTGGTGATCGAACCACTATGTATTTGACATAGTGGTTCGATCACTTTGGAAAATATTGGTTTTTTACACTGGTGATCGAACCACTATGAATTTGACATAGTGGTTCGATCACTTTGGAAAAATTTGGTTTTTTACACTGGTGATCGAACCACTATGAATTTGACATAGTGGTTCGATCACTTTGGGAAAATATAGGTTTTTTACACTGGTGATTGAACCACTATGAATTTGACATAGTCGTTCTATCACTTTGGAAAAAAATGGTTTTTTACACTAGTGATCGAACCTTGTCAATGAATTTGACATAGTGGTTCGATCACTTTGGAAAAATTTGGGTTTTTACAGTATTAATTGAACCACTCGAACCACCTAAATTATATTCAGTAATTCTATTAAATTAAGTATAAATTATTGTGATTTGATTAACATATTATAGTGGTTCTCGTACTAATTAATCGAACCATAATTTATAAATTATATAAATTACTAATTAGAGTTGTTGGATAAAACAATTGTTAAATAAGTATAAATAAAAAGAGCAAATAAAATTGTAATTAGAGTTGTTGGATAAAACAATTGTTAAATAAGTATAAATAAAATTGAATATATCATCAAACCATTATTACTTAATGATTTCTCCATGACCGAGTCAAAATAGTGTAGAAAAGGTAACTTTCTTATATTTTATGGTAGAAAAGTACTTTTTGTTATATCCAATGTTAGAAAAGTCAAGTGCTTAAAAATAATCGTGTAATTTGGCACATTTGCTCATAATAATAATAATTCAAATTAATAGAAACTGCAGGGACTGAAAAGCAATTAAGCAAGAGTTCAGGGGCTGAAACATTAATAAGGTAAAATTGGGGATTTTGCAATTTAGCCCTTGATTTAAATCAAATTTACAAAATTTAACCCTTGCCCCCAAATCCCACATACCGTCGCTGCCCAGCCCCTCCGCCACCGTCGCCTGCGCCCTTCCCTGCCGGGGACAGACCCGTCGCCAGCCACCATAACACACGGTGCCGCCACTCACGGCAGCGCCCACAAGCTCTAACACCCCCACACGCCAATACACCTACACACCCACACACAAAACACAAACACACACACACATAGCAACTCACACGCAGCAGCACGCAGCGCTGCTACCGCTACGCTGCAACTCCCCCCCTTCATACGGCGCCGCCGTTCTTCCCCTTGCAGCGCACCAAACACACACACACATAATTACACAGATACGCACACACACAGCCCCACACTTACACACACACGCACACGCAGCCCCCCTTCCCCCGATTCTGCAACACGACGGCGCCGTCCACCGTATCCCCCTCTTCCTCCTTTCTTCCTCACTTCTTCCCCTTTCCAATTCTACAGCGCACACACACAATATACACAGATAATTTGCAGAGAAGAAGGAATAAAACTGAAATTGGGTGTAAAATTGGAGCAATAAAAATTGAAGTATAAGACATGAAAATAAGTTAAATCCTTTACCCTTCCACACTCCAAATTCTCTGCAAAAGAAACATGTTTGGTGATGAATGAGGAAGAAAGGAGTATCACCCCAGTCTTTGTACAAAAAGGAAGGCAAAGGAAGGACACGTGTGAAGAAGAAGGCAAAGGCAAGAGTTGACTCACCTTCCAAATTTGATCCAAAAGTTTGTTTATTATATTCACAAAAGTAAATAAATATACATGTATGTGCTTTAGTTAGGGTAATAAATGTACATACATACATATATATATATATATATATATATGAATACTTAATCTTTATACTAAAGATAGTAATATATATAAAAACATGGCATATTACAAGAGAGGTAATTTATTCATATAATGTACTTGTGTAAAAGAACATATTTTGACATATGTATACATTTCATGTAAATTATTTAATTATCACATAGAATCACATATAAAGATCATGATTAGATTTCATAAAATAAAAGCATTCTCGACACAAATGAATAATTTAGCATAAAAACCTAGTATCATTTTCCTCATTTAAACTTATCTATATCTTATCTTTTTACTTTCATCCATGTTGTGAAGTGAGTTGAGATCAAGCTCGGTTTCCTCCGTAAGCAATCCTGCAAAAACACTTTAAAATCTCGAAAGAAATATTAGATCATAAAATACGTAAAAATCATCGAGCACAACATAATACGTAAATCATAGCTTTAAATAACATAAGAGTTCATTTCAAATCATTTTCAGTTAAAAGGTAAAAGAAATTTTGTGAAATATGCAATGCAGGTTTTCTTGAAAACGTGGTGTTACAGAGATATTTATAATTTAAAAAATATTGAAGATGACATATAATTCAAACTAAATACATATCATATTTACATATATGTATATACACACATCTTTAATAGTATTATATTTATTTATTAATTTATATTATTATGGTATAAATTATCCCTATGCAAATTAATATTTATTATTGAAATTATTGTTTGGATATCTATTTTTGATTTTTAATATATTCTTCAATAAAAATTAATTTAATTAAGATGGATAAAATGAGAATAAATTAATACAATATTTATATTATTAGATCAAATGGATTAAATAGTAAAAAATGCAGAATAACAAATTTGTTGATGAGACACTTACAAATATTAATTTAAAAAAATACTTAGAATGACATATAATTCACACTAAATACATTATATATATACATATATGTATATAGACACATCTTTAATAGTGTTACACTTATTTATAAATTATATTTATTTTAAATATGATACAATTATCCCCAAACAAATTAAAATTTATTATTGAAATTATTGTTTGAACATTATCTAATGTTGGTGTATAAGAAATTATTCAATAAAAAATAACTTAATTAGTATTAATAAAATAAGAATAAACTAATTCAATATATATTATAAATTGAATGGATTAAATAATAAAAAATGCAAAATAAAAATATTGTTGATGTGACATTTTTTTGTTGAGAAAATAGTATTTCTATAAATATCTCAAACTTTTCCTCTATTATTATAGTATATAAATATATAGATAAATTTATCTATTTACCATTTATTTTGAGTTTCTATACAATAAACATAAAATTAAATGTATTAAATATTAATATTTATGTATTTGTTTATTAATAAATTTAAAATAAAAGTTATTAATGATTTTTTAAAATGGAAATATTTAATAAATGAGACATTTATTGTAGCTATTTTTAGCAGAATATTCTCCTTTTATATGTATATAGATAGATTGGAATGTATTGAAAACAAATGTATTAGAAACATATTTCATGTGTATAGAAAACAAAATTCTATATAGAGAACAAATGTTTTAAAACATATTTTAAACATATTTCTTATTAATTTAAAAGATTTGTGAGATCAATTAATGAGACCCAACCCACAATCAACAAATTTTAGTAATTGATATAAGAAATATAGTATAATTTTTTTATGTAATCATTTAAGATTGAATATATTTGTCACAACCACCTTTCTCACATAATGATATTTATAATAAGTTTTCATATAAAAAGCCTTGTAAGTGAACGTGTGTATAATTGTTTTTATGTAATATAATATAAATATCATTCTTTACACACAAAAACCATTTAGTATAACATGTTACTTAGAATTTACTATAATATTAAACCACACTCACTACTATATTTACATATTCATACATATCATAGTACGAAAATAAAACGGAGGTTAAGATGCATTAACAAACATTCTTTAAAGCAACTCATAACATAGCATTCATTCATGTACACCATCTCCGAACCTGTAGGAACTTAACATAGCATCAGTAAGTCCATGAGCTTACACATCATTCGATTTACCTACAATGCATGAACTATATAAGCTAAAGCTCAGTAAGCAGAAATTACGCACATAAGGTATATAATATGAATGATGTCCATGATGCATGCTAATGAATCAAAACCTTTCTTTCAAAATCATTTTCTTTCATTGGGCCCTTGACCACCATCTACTAGGCACCAGATTGAACTCAACATATCATCATTCATCATAGCTATATCTATGTCTCACATGCCACCCACTGAACAAATCAAGTCATATTCATGTCTCACATGCCACCGGAGGAACAAGTCCAGCCTATCCATGTCTCATATGCCACCAGCTAAACATATAGTATTGGTAGCCATATTCATGTCTCACATGCCACCAGCTGAACAAATCAAGCCATATCCATGTCTCTTATGCCACTGGCCACCCCATATAATATAAGCATGATTTTCATGCCTCGGTGAACTAGTAGTGATCAATAAAATTCATTTCTTCTTAAAATCATGTCGTGCATGTGAAATGCAATAACCTTCACCATTCCCATGTGCACATATTGATACTTGTGAATGTCATTCTTATTGCAAGCCATACATTTCACCACAATTACATCAATTAAACATGTCAATTTTAAAGGATATATAAACTCATATAATGTCAATCAAAATATAACATGAAATACTATGTTCATGCATTGTAGTTGCAAATGAATTTCTATTTACCTTGCTTGAGACAAAACTAGTTATCTAAAACTCATTTTCTTTTATATGTCAGTACTATAATTAATTTAAAAATAAGAGGTATGTTAGAACATATTTAAGTATGTTTTGATGAGACAAAACCATAAGAGATAGTAACCCTCAATCTATAAGCATAACCTATCTTGTAAGGTTATTGCAACAAGGTTACTGCAGAAAGACACAACAGAGAAAGTTTCAAAGGAAGGATACTACAGAGAATGGTGAAAGGAATCTGGTAAATTAAAAAGGATACTGCTTACTGCAGGAAGCTACCTGGAAGAGACTAGGTCAAAGCATACTGCAAAGCAGCAAGCTACCGAAGACTCAAGCTACCTGATAGGAAGCCACCTGGAAGAGACCATGCCAAAGCATACTGAAAAGTAGCAAGCTATAGAAGCCTCAAGCCACTTGACAGAGCAATGCTGGGAAGAGAGCTACAAAGCAAGCATGGGAAGGAAGCTAAAAGTTACCGGTAGAGAGAAGAGGAATGGAGCCAATCAAATGAAGACACGTGGAAAGTGAATAACTGTCATGTATCAGAAGGAGTGCGGCGCATTTAATGATGGAAACCTTCCCACCTTCAACGGGCAGATTTCCTATTCTATAAATAGAAGAAAATTGAAGACTGAAGGAGAGTAGAGCGCAGAGAAGAGAAGAAGAGAGCAAAATGCAAGAGAGAGCGCAGAAAAGAGGGGGAAGAGCATATAGAAGAAAAGAGAGCAAAGTGGGGAATCAAGAAGAAGAAAAAGAATAATAGAGAAAAGAGTGTATAAAAGATCAAAATAAGAGTAGAAAACTCAAACACTCTAAACCCCAGAAACGCTAGAATATTCAGTCACTCAGTCCTGCAGCAAGTTACAGCAGGGCAACCTGCAAAAGAAGTCAAAGCTTGCTGCATCCAGTTGAAGAAGAAGACAAACCTTTTAAGGACTGTCTCGGAGTGCTTAGTTAGGACTAGGATCTTAATAAGTTGTTCGCTTTCTGAAGAAGGAAGTAAGGATCCTAAGTGGGTCAGATATGATCTTTTTGGGCCAGTTAGAAGAGTAGGCAAACAGCTATGAGCAGCTATGAGTAGGCTTGCTACTTACTTGTTAAATATGTGTTGTAATAGATAGGGCTATGTAAATCAACAAGATTAACAAATGTTCCCTCTTGAGAAGAGGCAAAGAGGATGTAGAAGGATTACTCAACCTTCGAAGCTCTGTATATCTATGCGTTTGTTTATGCTTACTGTTCTATCTGCATATCTTATGTTAGATGCACATCTTCCATACTTGGTCTTTCTACGAGAGAAAGCTTCCGCAACATAACTCTGATAAGTAACCTCCCAAAAGGTTACTGATTCTGGACCTAAGCCTTCGAAAGTTAAGAAAAAGTTTAAAAATTGAGTAGGCTTATTCACCCCCCCTCTAAGCCTATTACCACTTGGGACCAACAACGTACATTAATTAGGATATGAAATAAAATTACAGAACTCCTTATTTATAAGATCAAATACCCCCAACTACCCATTTACATATAACAACTTCACTTTAATACCCATCAATATAAATTTTTATCTCCATCTACCCATCAATATAAAGTATTATCCCCAAATACTCATTTTCACTTCCAAGTACACTTAGTACACTGTATTCTTATACTTTGTAGAGATTCTTCTTACTTTGGCATGTGATTTTTCTTTTACTTTTACATGCTTTTACTTTTGCAATTACTGCATGTGATCGAATAATAAGACAATATTTGATTTGATCATTCACAAGAAGAAAACAATTACCTTACTTTTACTATTCAAATATTACAATTCAATTCAAATTCATTCCTCAAACTTCACCATACGAGATTCAGTGGGAAGTTCTCTAAAATATTTGAAGTTTCAGAAGATTCATCGCACCGAACTCAAAATTTAGAGTATTCATCACGCTTGAAATCAACTAAGTATTTCAGTGCATTTAGTAGTATTTTATAGTTGCATAGAATACTTTAGTTTATTTAAAGTTTAATTTGTTTATAGTTGCATAGAATAGTTGGGTTTATTTAAAGTTTAATTTGTTTAGTTATTGTAGAGAGTTTAATCTTGATGAAAATTGAATATTTCACTGTTGTTTCACAAAATAATTAGGGTTTATAATGTTTCACAATTTGGGTTTATAAAGTTTCACAATTAGGGTTTTTATAAAATTAGGGTTTATAAGGGTTTGGCAATTAGGGTTTTTATAAAATTAGGGTTTGGCAAAGAGATTAGGTTTATTCGGCAATTACCATTTTTTATTCATTAAACGCTATATTTGTGAATTATAGAATGTTAGTTAAGTAATTTAATTGTCGTTAAAACCTAATTCATGAAGTTAACGAAGAATTAGGGTTTAATTCGTTTCTTCGTTAACCCCAAAATTTAAAGGGGTTAACAAAATGTCTTGCAAAGGTTAACAAAATTTAGGGTTAATTTGTTAACCCCTTAATGAATTTAAAGGGGTTAACGAATTAACCCCTTAATGAAATTTCTTGCAAGGGTTAACAAAATTAGGGTATAATTTCGTTAACCCCTTAACGAAATTTCTTGCAAGGGTTAACAAAATTAGGGCATAATTTCGTTAACTCCTTAACGAATTTGGTGCTTGGTGTTGGATACATTTGTAGAATGTTTTGATGAGATAAATTCTTAAAGTAACTCTATAGCATAACCAATCTTAGGATAAGGTTATTGCAATATAGTTACTACAGAAGATTAAAAGAAAAAAAGAAAGTGTCAAAGAAAGGATACTGAAGAGTATGGGTGAAAAGAATCTGGAATTAATAAGGATACTATTGACTTCAGGAAGCTACAGGAAGAGACCTCGCCAAAGTAGAAAATAGCGAGACAGGAAGCTGCCTGGGAAGACCATGCCGAAAGCATACTGCAGGGAGCAACATGCTACAGAAGCCTCGAAGCCACCAGAAGAAGCAAGCCAGAAGAAGCAAGCTCCAGAATGAAGCTAGAGGAGGAAGCTACAAAGCAGGCATGGGCAGAAAGTTAAAGTTACCGGTAGAAAGAAGAAGAAGAGGAGCCAATCGGAAGAAGACACGTGGAAAACGAAAAGTTGCCATGTGTCAGGAGAGCGGCGCATCAATGTCAGAAATCTGTCTACCTTCAACGGGCAGATTTCACAACCTATAAAGAGGAGGACTGAAGACTGAAATGGGAGTGAGAGAAGCACCAAGTGTGCAAGAGAGAAAAGAAGTGAGCACATCAGAATATCCAAGCTCACAGAGAGAAGCGCAAAAGAAGAGAGAAGAGCTTAAAAGAGAGAAGCGCAGAAATAGGGGGAAGCCTTAGAAAAGAGAGTGTTCAAGGAGAGTAGATGAAAATAAGAAGAGCTCGAACACTTTACACCCCAAGAAGACGCACATCCAGTCTACCAGTTAGCAGCAAGCTTCAGCAGAATCAGTCTTCAGTCCAAGGCCAAGCTTGCTGCACCCAGTTGAAGAAGAAGGAAATAAACCTCTCTAAAAGGTTGTCTCGGAGTACTCAGTGCGAGGAGTAATGTCCTGTTGAGTTTACCACTTTCTAGGAGAGAAAGTGAGGACCCTGGGTGGGTAGAGTAGGATCCTGTGTGGGTCAAGGGAAAGTAGGCAAGTATCTGTGTGAAGACTTGCTACTTTACCTGTTAAGGGTGGGTTGTAATAGATAGGTCTATGTAAATCAACCAGCTTAACAGAGGTTCCCTCCTGTGTGGAGGAAGAGAGGACGTAGAAGGATTACTCCACCTTCGTACCTCTATACATGCTTGTGTCTTTATTTGCTTACTGCCTTACATATACTCTCTCTGATAAACTGCATATCTTCTATTGGGCACAAAGATAGGCTTCCGCATTCACTCTGATCAGTAACCTCCCAAAAGGTTACTGATATTAATAATAAGCCAATAGACTTGAAAGAAAAATTAGAAGATAAGGTAGACTTATTCAACCCACTCTAAGCCTACCTACAATAGTTCCAGGACCAACACTTGGGTTAATGAAATAATTTTTTTGATAAGGGTTAATGAAATTTCGATAAGGGTTAACGAAATTGAAGGCTTATTTCGTTAACCCTTGTTCGAATATGGGGCTTTTTTTCGTTAAAAGTGTTAATGAATTTAAGGCGTTTTATTCGTTAATCCTCTCTTTTTTTCTTCGTTAATTCGTTAACCTTATAATTTGTGACAATTATTTTACATTTTTTTTATATTTGTTCTGGGATGACTTTTTCTGTGGCAATATAGTATGGAGGTTACTGGCAGGGTTTGAACTATGTGAATGACATTCAATCAATTAAAAATCTCCAAATATTTTCATATCAAGATTTATTGAGCTCGGTATATGAGATTGTGCTTGCTGATTTGAGTTATTGGAGGTATTTGATCCATTCTCTAGTAGAAGTGAATGGAAGATTAAAAAAGAAGAAAATCATGAATGATTTTGATTTGCATGAGTGTTTTTCAGAGGAGTATGGACTACTAGTTTTTTTCGTTTCATTGAAACGGATAGACGTCGGAGTATCAGGTGGTTCTTCTTATCATGAACAACAATGTTCATTAGATGAGGAGACACATGTCGGCGCTCAGAGTTTTGATCCATTGAGTGAGAAGGCTCGAAATTTGGAATGGTCAAATGTTTCGGTAGGACTACACGACGACCAGAATTTTTATTCAACATGGGGTTTAGATGGCAAATTGGTTGGAACATCTTCAAATAAGCCGTGGAAACCTTGGCCGGCCTCGTCTAGATGTGATCTCCACAATGAGTTGAACTATTTAGACCTAAATGTGGCCTCAACTGATGAGGCTGAAAAACCGGCACTTGAAGATAGGTGGGAACAAGAAGACCAAGATCATTGAACAAGTAATCAAGTTCTACCGGACTTATCATATGTGAATATTTGTGTATACAATTAACAAAAGTTGATATATATATATATTTTTTTTTTGTAGATCCAATTGATGAAGAAGATGACTTTGTGCTGGACGAAGATGTGGAAGCAAAATTGGATGATGAGCAACGAGATGCATATGAGCAATTCTGCTCCCACATAATGAGAGCTGAGTGGCACATTCCGGACACACCTGATTTTGAGGACCCAACTGCAGATGAGATTGAGCATGCTCCAACTGGTATGCAAAAAGGAGCGACATTTGGGTTTAAGGTTGAATTGAAGAATTTAGTCGGGTATTATCATCTGGAGAATCAAGTCCAGTTCCGTGTGGACCACTCTGACAAACACCGATGACAGGTGAAGTGCAATCAAAATGATTGTTCGTTCTTACTCAATGCACATGAAAAACACGAGATTTGGAAAATTGCCAAAGTTGTTTGCCCCACACATGTTCATATCAGCTGAATGCTAGTGCACCCCCCAGATTTCCATCCACATTGATTAAAGATTATTTCATCCAGAGGCTCCAAAAAAGATAGGTCTGACATCACTCCTAGGGACATCATGGGAGAGATGAACGAGCGACATGGACTGAATTTGAGCTACAAGCATGCTAGGAGTGCAAAACGTCATGCAATGAGAGAAACATATGGTGATCCGAAGACGTCACTCAACATGTTTCCAGCTTACTTACAGGTTTTGAAGGAATGCAATCCGGGTACATATACCGCATTAGACAGCCAGAGTAATGAGAAATTCAAGTATGCGTTCTTTGCGTTTGGTGCATCCATTGACGGATTTTGATTATATTCCAGACCTGTTATAGTGGTCGACAGTTGCCATTTGAAGGGGCAGTACAAGGGGATTGGATTCATTGTTGTGACTAAAGATGGAGACAATCAAAATTTTCCCCTGGCGATTGAGATAGGGAGTGTCGAGAACGATGAATCTTGGATATGATTTTTGCTTAATGTCTGAGAAGTCTTCGGTTGCCCAAATGGCTTGGTTATCGTGTCTGATCAACACGCTAGCATCAGTAATGCAATACAAGATGCATATCCTGAAGCTTCTCAACACGTCTTTGTTGTTTCCATATTCAGCAGAATCTAGCCAAGTATGGATCACACTTGGTTGAGCTGTTCCATACGGCCGCATACTGTTACAATGAAGACACATTTGATAGGTATGTCGAACTTCATGTTTTAAATATTCCTCACATTTTAAAAATGTTCTACTTTATAACTTTGATTCTCCTTTTTGTATGATTAGGTATATGTCTTTGAATAACGGCAGTGGTTTCCAGGGAGCAATTGACAACTTGACAAAGGCTAGAGCTACTAGGTGGTCTCGTGTGAAATGCCCTGTTCGAAGATTCAACTTCACGACCTCCAATGCTGATGAGGTTTGGAATGCTCGTCTAGTGTGGACAAGAAAGTTATATGTTTGTTTCTTCTTGGAGGTGGCTCGAAGGGTTATTGAAAAATGGTTTGCTTAAAGAAGATTGACAGCTGATGAAAGAGGTCCCACTTTCACCAAGTCCATGCACGATAAATTTTGAACAATTCATGCGGCAAGGGCGATCGATGGAGGTCCAAAGAATGAGACGAGATAAATTCAAGGTCACTGATGGTTGAAAAATATACTTGGTGGGTCTCAGTGACGGTGTGTGTAGTTGTATGTTTTTCCAAACTGAGTTGATTCCATGTGCGTACGCATGTGCAGCCATCAGGTACTCCTTCATGACCTACTTCATACCTACTTGTTATAGTAGCAATAATTGTTCATAAAATTAACTTAATCTGTGTTTACTGTAGTTATGCTAATGAGTTGATTGCCTCACACGTGGCCCCTTATTATACGACGTACTGGTTGAGAGTGATGTGGGCTTGTGAAGTTGTACCTGTGTCCGACCTGACAGAGTGGGTTGTAGATGATGAGACACGCAGATGTGTTTGTGTCCCACCGGATCAATAAAAACAGGCCGGTCGACTGAAGACAAGTGAATAGCTTCTATTGGTGAACATTCTGGAGTGCCGCCTATCATGTACTCGTTGTGGTAACCCTGGGCATAACATAACTATATGTTCTGAATACATGTACCACAATGACGAGTCTGACGGTGGCAATCCCGACCAAGGTGGAAAGAAGTCAATAAAAAAGAAAAGATGTTCTATTTGTGGCTCAGAAGCACAAAAAAAAATAAATTGTCCTTTATATTTGAGTCGTGAACGTGAATGACCTATATCATGTGGCTATATTTGAGTGTTTTAGTGTATGACTTAGCTGACAATGACGATATTTGAGTTGCATTTTAATCATGTGTCCACTTGACGTGCGTCTTTCTAGTGGGCTCCTTTGCCAAAAATGACTGCGCACAACAGTAGATAGAACTCTATGTCGTGCTATAGCTCCAATACCTTTGGTATCTGGGATACCCTGAGGTGCGAGGGTAGTCAAATCATAGGGGACAGCAGAGGGTCCGCTCTCTGGAAAGACCCTACCATCTTGTGCAGCTGTTTCGAACGATGGCGACACAGTATAAACCGACGTCTTAATTTACCCTTCGATCATCTTAAGCATCAGTCCCTCCAGGCTCTTTCCCTCATCATTGACGTGCTGTTGGAGACCGTCAAATTAAGATCCCATCCCATCAGTGAACTGCTGGGTGACGTTCTACTGGAGACCGTCGAATCGAGATCCCAGCCCATTAGTGAACTACTGAGTGATGTGCTACTGGAGACCGTCGAATCGAGATCCCATCCAATCAGTGACCTGCTGGGTGACGTGCTGCTAGAGATCATCGATCGAGAACCCATCCAATCAGTGACCTGCTGGATGACGTTCGGCTGGAGACTGTCGAATCGAGATCCCATTCAATCCGTTAATCAATTGTACAAGTCATCACTGGTCCCTGAGCTCGATCTCGGATCCTGCTCATGGAAATGAGACTCCGACTCAGGGTACCTCTAAGCAATTGCCGATGCACGAATGGGCACTTCATGATAAGATGGGTACTGGGGGTCACGTCGTCATCCTGCTCGTCCTCCACCTGAGTGGGTACTACGGTCCTATGTCGCTCTCTTCGGACAACACGTCTTCTCGAGGGCCTGCCTCTGCAAGATCTCCAATGGGTGTAGAAGGTCTCGAAGGAGTAGGAGTAGTAGCACGACGACCACGTTGTCTCTGAGCCACCTGGACCCCCGTCAGGATATCGTCATCGATATCCTGCCAGTACGTTTGAATCACTTCATCGTCTGTGAGTGTCAGTGTTGTATAACACTCGACCTGTAACAAGATTAAAGAAGTAAAGAATAAACAATGACAATGAGTGGCAACTTACAGTGTTAAATAAATAAATAGTAAATACCTCGCTCGCGAGCACTTGTGAAACATCCGTCTCCGATTTCTTCAAGCTCCACTCCATTCACCGGGGCATCAAAATAGGCGTGTCCAATCTACACCCGACAAATTGAGAGGTAATGGGGATCGCCTCAAAAGCCCATATCTGAAGAGGACATATTCGGATATTATTTTAGTAAAAAAACATTAAAAAAATCCTAAACACACTTTAGAGAAATTTCGACAAACTAATTTGTAGGGACATACTAGCAGGGCTATCGAGAAACCATAGAAATGGTAATGCGGTATGTAGTTACGAGCAGGAACTGTGGTAGGTAGACTATCCATGTATTTGGGTAGGGTGAGGAAGCTGATCTTCCCCCATGGAAAGCTCTCCCATAAGTCTTCATCCTCCACCAATGTCCAAACCCATCGGTCTACAATTATCTTACCAGCATCCACCCCGAGCAGTATGAGGTGAAGGATCAAAATCTTAGCAATCTTCACCCTGTCCTCCACACTATCACAAACTCACGGGCTTTGAATCGAGCACGGAGATTAGGCACGGTGACCCGAGATGACTCGGCGTGCACCTTCCAGTACACTGCTCCATTTGGTGGGGTGTGAATTGCGGCTGGATTGAAAATCGAGTGGTCGAACTTCAACCCCGTCACTAGGGCAAACTTGTGTTTACCGAACCGACAAATACTCCTTTACTGCCCTACACAGAACCACCTCTCATGTGCAGGCATCTGGTTACCACGCACCTCATATGACATGAGAACGTGTAAGAAAGCTTTGCAAGACTCTTTCTGTCTTCCACATCAGGAAATGACCGAAACTCGTCTTCCAAAAGTCATGGAGAAATTGTCGGCCCATCGATCGAAGTTGTTCCTTCATCTCATCAAGTACCGCAAGGCGAACGTATCCATTTATATATGCGATGGTACCTTGGCATGCCTCACGAACATAATGAAACTCGATTTGTATATTTACAAACGCTAAAATAATTAAACAACCATGACCAAAAATTCTAAGAATTAACGAACAAACTTAAAGGGATTAACGAATACAAAAAAATACAAATTAAAGAATTAATACAAATTAACTAGGAACTAACTAAAGTTAACTAATTAAAGAAAACTAACAAATTAACTAAATTAACTAGGAATTAAAAAAAATAACTAACTAATTAACGAATTAAAAAAATAATAAACAAAGAATTAAAAAATAACTAAGCTAATTAAAAATTAACTAGTGTTGGTCCCAAGTGACAGTAGGCTTAGAGGGGGGTGTGAATAAGCCTACACAATTTTAAAACTTTTTCTTTCGAAAGACTTAAGTCCAGAATCAATAACCTTTTGGGAGATTACTTATCAAAGTTATATTGCAAAATCTTTCTTTCATTGAAAACACAAGTATAGAAGATGTGCATCTAATATAGGATATGTAGTTAGAAAGGTAAGCACAAACATACATATAGATATACAGAGGTTCGAAGGTGGAGTAATCCTTCTACATCCTCTCTGCTCTTCTCAAGAGGGAACATTTGTTAATCTTGTTGAATTACATAGACCTATCTATTACAACACAGTCTTAATAAGTAAGTAGCAAGCCTATCCACAACTGCTTGCCTACTCTCCTATCTGACCCATACAGGATCCTACCTGACCCACTCAGGATACTTACTTTCTTCTTTAGAAAGTGAGCAACTTATCAGGACCCTAATCCTAGCACTAAGCACTCTGAGACAGTCCTTAAAAGGTTTGTCTTCTTCTTCAACTGGATGCAGCAAGCTTTGACTTCTTTTGCAGGTTGCTCTGCTATTGCCTGCTGCAAGACTGAATGACTAAGAAATCTAGCATATATGGGGTTTGGAGTGTTTAAGCTTTCTTCTCTTATTTTGATCTTCTATACACTCTCTTTTCTTTTCTTCTTTCTCTTCTTCTTCATTTCCCCACTCTGCTCTCTTTTCTTCTATACGCTCTTCCCCCCTTGTTTTACTTACTCCTTTCAGTCTTCTATTTATAGACGTAGAAAATCTGCCCGTTGAAGGTGGGTAGGTTTCCATCATTTAATGCGTCGTTCTCTTTTTGATATACGCCAGCTTTTTGCTTTCCACGTGTCTTTATTTGATTGGCTCTGTTCCTTTTCTCCCTACCTGTAACTTTTAGCTTCCTTCCCATGTCTGCTTTGTAGCTTCCTTCTCGTGCTTGCTTTGGAGCTTCCTTCTCAGACTTCCTCTGTTAGGAGGCTTGAAGCTTCTGTAGCTTGCTGCTTTGCAGTATGCTTTGGCATGGTGTCTTCCAGGTAGCGTCCTCCTAGGTAGCTTGAGTCTTCGATAGCTTGCTGCTGTACAGTATGCTTTGGCATGGTCTCTTCCAGGTAGCTTCCTACAGTAAGCATTATCCTTTTAGTTTACTGGATTCCTGTCACCATTCTCTACAGTATCCTTTCTTTGAAGCTTTCTCTGCTGTATCTTCCTGCAGTAACATCATTGCAGTAACCTTATAAGATAGGTTATGCTTATTGATTGAGAGTTACTTTTCTACTGTTTTGTCTCATCAAAACATGCTCAAATATATTATAACAATTTCCCCCTTTTTTATGATGACAAAACCTTTGCAAATAAGATCAAAAGGTCATAATCATTTAAGCACAAAAAACAGATATAAGATATACAAACGTAGAACAGACTGCTTTTATTAAACCACATATAAGTTAAAAAGAAAGTCACAAGGAGTGAGCTCAGAGAAGAGAAGATATTTTATATAGATAAAACATTTACAATATAACGTAGTAAGCAAAGTACAATGTAGATATCCTATCTTGCTTTTCTGGCTCATTCTTCGTTCTCTTGCTCTTGTTGGAACCACCGGATCCCCGACTCTATGTAATTATCTAATTCGGGATCGAAACGGTAATTAACATGCAACGGAAAAATATTATACCTTTATTCACCGTAATAGGTGAAGACGAACCAGTTCTAAGGTCAGAACTATCGAACGAGTGATGAACCTTGAACCTTACGGTCTTCTGCCGTATTCCTATCCCTTCCTTCGGACGTCGTGTGGGCGACGATCTTCCAAAGAATCAGAAAACTTACCTCCTTAGTTCTCTCTCCAGCGAATCTGTTTTTATTTGCGTGAGATTGAGAAAACGTGATCTAGGAGGCGCTGATATTAGGGTTATTTATAGGATACAACAGGGACCCTGAGGAGGAATTAGGTTGGGCCTCCTGATGGGCTTAGGCGTCCCGTGTTCAACCCGAACATCTCGCTTAAGCCCATCAATTATAACTCGGTCCACTAAAGAGTTATAATTGAACTACCGTCCTAATCCCATATTACAATATGGGCTCCTTTATTATATATACATTTATTTCCCCGCGTTTAAGATATCGAATGTCCATAAATTAAATAAGTTACTGACAACTTAATTAATTTACATCTAATTCCAAGAGTAGTACCACTCATCTCTATTATCATGTCGGATTAAATCCACCTGCAGGGTTTACATGATAATCCTTATGAGCTCCTCAAGGGGACATCATCATCCTAAATAATTTAGGATACAGATTCCTTCTATAATCAACAGCACATCATATAAACAGTGCTATCTCCCAATTTACCGAGCCTATTGATTTATTAATAAATCTCACCCATTGGTAAATTAAAGAAACAAACACTGAGTACACGTGCCCGTTATTATATAGGGATTAAGAAGATGTACATCCATAATAACAGAGGTCTTGTTCTTTTATTTATAGTCAGTACAAATCGAACAACCTCATATGGTCCTGCTTAATACATACAAAATGTACTAGTGTAACTTTATAGTTAAGATAAACTAATACCAAATTACACTACAACCGTTCCAATGGTTTGTCCAAATCCATTTTGGTTGTGAACTATTATTTATAATCTATAAGGAACTGATAGCATGATCTTCTGTGTGACACCACACACCATGTTATCTACAGTATAGACTAATCTGGACAACAACAATAACATAAAATGCAAACATTTGATCACAATGAATCTCATATCATAAAGATGTTCATACAAAAGCTAGGCTCATAGTATACATCCTAACAGCTCTTGCCTTTATTTCCCCCTTAGCTTGCTGCTAGCTTTAATATTCTTTCTAGCTTCTCCCTTTTTATGTGCAAGTTCTTGCTTCCAATTGATTTTTCACTTTGATTAGGGAGATGAGCGGAAAAAGGTAAAGAGATTTGAAGAGAAAGAAATGACATTCGATTTGAGGGGAATGTGAAGAAGCAGAGAAGCCTAGGCACAGTAACTTGCTGCAGCCTTTATTTCTTCTCTAACCTCACCAACTCATCTGACTGTCTCTCCTTCTCATTCTCTTGTAAGAAGAAGAGAATCCACCTTATGGAAGGGCTGGAATCTCCTCTTCTCTACCTTTGGAAGACTTTTGATTTTCCAAAATCCTTCACAGTTTCTTTCCCCTTTTGACATCATCATCGAGGTGAAGCTCTGGAGTTACTGGAGAGGGATCATTCTATCTATCCTCCGGCCTCAAAGAGAAGAACTTGGGTTCAAGTCCTTCGGTACTCTCGGATTTGAGGTGAGAGTAGTAAGCTAGGAGATAGAATCTTCTGAGAAAGATCTGCTTAGCAAAGATTAAGCGTGAGGGGTGAGTTTTCGTGATTTGAGTGATGCTTGGTTGATTATTTGCAGAGAATGTACAGCTAAGAAATAATGGAAAGAATGGTTTCCAACAATCAAGTGCCATGTTGGTTAAGGATAAGAAAAAATATATGACTGAAGACAAGTCTAAAGAGTGCATGAATATATAGGGTCTTAAGATACTCCACGTGTTAAAAGATCTGTTTGATCGTGCGGTTGAGGCTAGATCTTTAAAGATGTCATTAACTGCTTCACCGATTTTTAATAAAGTTGTTGGTAGTTTCTACAGCTTTGCATCTTTTTGCCTCTGCATGAAGTGATTGCTTTGATATATGGTCAACATTTGATTCTCAACCCTTATATCTTCCTGATCACATGGCTGATATCATAGGGTTTTGAAAAAGGTGGTCTACTTCTAAAAAAGTGATCCACTTTTCATGCACACACGTTACCGAGAGTTTTTCGGTAACCACTGGATTTGATGAGATGTAACCCACTAGTGACTTATTTTCCAGTGAGTTGATGATAAGTGCCCTGATGTCCAGTAACCTAGTATCCAACAATCTAGTATCTAGCGTCCTGGTATGCAGCGACCTGGTGTTCAGCGACCTAGTATCCAGCAACCTGGTATCTAGTGTCCTGATATCCAGCGACCTGTTATCCAGCGACCTAGTGTCCAGTAGCCTGGAGTCTAGCGTCCTGTTGTCAAAATTTCATTTGTCATTCCTTAACTTCATTAAAGCTTTCCCCTGGATTCAGTAACCTATTGTCTAGGGTGGAGTGACCTTCTCTTAGAATTTTCAACTTCCTGTGGCAATCACATCTTGCTTTTGTTGTTTGGGTTGCTCTTGGTATCTACTTCCTGTTGATTTTGCAGTTATGTTTCTTGAGGCTTGCTTTAGTTCATGTAGGACCTTTTTGAGCCTGGAGATCTTCTTTTTGGTTGCTCAGAGGTCTGAAGGTTGCTTCTTGTAGCCTTCTGTCAGAGGTACCTGTGGAATGAATATCCTTACATAGGTACCTATACGAGTGTGGGTCCTTTTAGGTAAGTTTTCTCTCAGGAATCCAAACTTTCCTTACAACAGATAGTTGCTATAGTAGCAGTTTGTTCCTTTAAGACTTTTACCAGTAATCATAGGATAAAAACGAGGTTGGGTGTGTGCAGGTGTTTACCTACTGTATCTCTTTGAAGTATGAACTCCTTTAGATATAGATAAGACAAATTCTTGATACAGGTAAGGTAGATGGTTTTCTTCCATTTCAGAGTTGTTGTTGTCTGCTTGATTCCTATTGTGCTGCAGACATCTTACAACACACTTATATCCATTTGGTTCCATCAAGGTTATATCTCCCTTGCCTACTAAGTTACGTTGGTTTGTACTATAAGTTCCCCCTTACTTTATGATTATCTTTTTAAGATGTAAAGTCATTTTCAGTACAGATTTAGGTACTCCTGAGGTTTCAGCATGAGTAGGTGAAACATCCTTTTTGGAAATCAACGCACAAGCATCCTTTCTCATGTTCAAGTCAAGTGACCAGAATTTTCAAGCCTGTTATCTTCTGCCCTCAGAATTCGAGCTGAAGATTCTTTTGGCTTTCTTGAATTTTAAATCGCTCAGGATTACTTGAACTTTTAACCAGATATAGACATCCGGAGCTATCTTGACATAGGATATATTATAACAAAATTTAGAAATAGGTACCTTGTCATCGTCGTTCTCTTCTTAAGAGATGGCTTATCGAGTAGACTCTTGGTTTCTTTTGAAGAGTGGACTGTTTGACAGAGTGTGCTTCTCATCTCACACCTTCGCTTGACTTCTTCAGCACTATCTTTCAAGGTTACTGTTTGCTCATTGCTGTCGTTTAGAGGCTCCAGTATGATCCATACTCCCAGCTTTGCTTTGTAACAACTTTCTTATGTCCAAGTTTTATATTCAGCAGCTTGCTTGACTTGTTGATCAGCTCCGCTCTTTTTCTAAGTAGAAACTTGCTCCTCATGCACATCTTCTTGCTTAGTAGCCTATTTCTCGAGCATAGCCTGCTGTTCACCAGCTTCCTGCTCCTGAGCAGCTTTACTCTACAACTTAGCCTGTTCTTCTAATTTCTTCTTAGTCCCTGTTGTCTTCACATCAGTCATACTTTTCAATGAAGGAATGTGATATGCTTCTGGTCATATGTGTCTGTGATGAGAGAGAGAGAGAGAAGTGTTTTCAATGACGGAATCTGGATAGATGACCATAACATATTAGTTCTAAATCCAACCTGCTCTGATACCACTTGTTGGTCCCAAGTGGCAGTAGGCTTAGAGGAGGGGGAGGTGAATAAACCTGCTCAATTTTAAAACATTTTCTTTCGAAAGACTTAAGTCCAGAATCAGTAACCTTTTAGGAGGTTACTTATCAAAGTTATATTGCAGAATCTTTCTTTCATTGAAAACACAAGTATAGAAGATGTCCATCTAATATAGGATATGCAGTTAGAAAGGTAAGCACAAACATACATATAGATATACAGAGGTTCGAAGGTGGAGTAATCCTTTTACATCCTCTCTGCCTTTTCTCAAGTGGGAACATTTGTTAATCTTGTTGAATTACATAGACCTATCTATTACAACACAGTCTTAACAAGTAAGTAACAAGCCTATCCACAACTGCTTGCCTACTCTTCTATCTGACCCACAAAAGATCCTACTTGACCCACTCAGGATCTTTACTTTCTTCTTCAGAAAGTGAACAACTTATCAGGACCCTAGTCCTAGCACTAAGCACTCCGAGACAGTCCTTAAAAGGTTTGTCTTCTTCTTCAACTGGATGCATCAAGCTTTGACTTCTTTTGCAGGTTGCTCTACTGTTGCTTGCTGCAAGACTGAATGACTAAGTAATCTAGCTATAACACCCCGAATAAAATTAGGATCTAATTAGAATTTATGAGAATTGTAATGAGATAATTCATGAAATTGAATTTAGATTTGTCTTTTCGAAATTTAGGTTTGAGTCGGAAAATCAATTTTTGATAATGGGGTTACGTATAAAATATTTCAATACACTTATCCTAAAGTTAATTACTAATTACGATTTCAATACACTTACCCTAAAGTTAATTACTAATTACGAATAATTTAAGTTGGCAAAAGTATAAATAAAATAGATCGTTAATAGTAAACCAAGATATCAATTAATTTTGTCACAACTTAAATTATATAAGGTGTTAAATGGTTTAATCCAATTTTAGATAATGAGGTTGGACTCGATAAATAATTTTTATACGAGGACTCAATTGCCCGTAAACCATACACAAAATAAAATCTCGACCAAATAATAATTATTCTAAATAATTCAATTCAACGTATAATTAAATCTCGAAAATACAATTTCGTAGGAATTTGTAGTACAAAATCCGACATGTTTCATAGTGTAGACAATGGGATGAGTCATCGCCCATTGCCACCTCATCCTTTGTGTGGATGACAACTCACCCACCTCTCCCTTCTCTCACCTCCACCACATCTCCCTCATATCATCTCTCTTTCTCTCTCTGCTATCTCTCGTTCTTCGCTCTTTCTATTTTCTCCCTCCCCACTCCCAAAGACCGACCACCACCGCCTCTCATGTTACATTTGTTGTCAGAGTATTAACGACAATATATCCGACCGATTAGATAGCTCTCGTCGAGCTCGTCACTGTTACGGGATCGAACCACCTCACCACCGCCGTTCTCGTCATATATAGGTGATGAAATAAGGGCAGCCACCGCCTTCTTCTCTTCTCAATTTCGCTGCTGCCGCTGCCGCTCTTCTCTTCATCTCCGTGAGCCGCAACAAGGGGTGGTTTAGATAAGTACCGCCATGAGCGGCGGTGTTGTGTTGATGTTTGGTGATGGTGTTGGTGGACAAATATATGTGTGGTGTGTACGAGAAGGGGGCTGTCTAATCCCCTGTTTCTCTCCTTCTCTTCCTTGGAGCCACTGCCGTCGCTGATAGTCGAGCGCCGCTAAGAGTTGCGGTGCTAGGTGGGGCTGTGAGTGCGTGAGTGGTGTTGTGTGTACACCGGTTTGGGCTGAGTATGGTGCGTGTGTGTGCAGCGTTTTGTGTGGAGCTGCGTGAGTGTGTTCGGTGTTGGCTGGCCGGCGTCGTGTTCGCACCAGGGGTGGTCGTCGGCTTCCGTTGTGCAGGTGCGCCGCCATGACCGGCACTGGGTTGGGCTGGTGGTGATAAGTGGTGGCTGCGGGTGTGTGATATGTGTTTCGTATGTTTGTTGGGGGTTGTTTGGGCTGCCGTTAGTGAGAGTCAGGATGTTGCCGGCGACGTGTGATCGCCGGCCGTAGCAGGATGATGAAGTAGCGACGAGAATGGGGCTTGGAAGGTGAGGGGTGAATTATTGTAAATTTGATTAGAGCATCCACAATGCAGAGGTAAAATTGGATTTGAATCCATATCAAATGAATCCCTTGCATTGTGGAGAAGGAATCCAATCCTAAGTGGAGGAGAGAGGTATAATCGGATTCAATCCTTTGAATCCGATTTAATCTAGAAAGTGAAAAAAAAAAAAACTTTCGCACCATCAGCGCGTGTAGTACACCGCGCGTTTTGAATGGGCGCGTGTACTACACGCGCTCCAAGTGCGAGTGATGCGATTCTGTTGGCTGGGTCCCACATCCCCAATTTTCTGCTTTTTGTTTTCCCCCATTTTTTATGCGTATTTTCGTTTCTTTTTTTCTTGTTTTTTTCTTTTTTCTCCTTTTTTTCCTTGAATTTTTTTATAGTATTGTTTTATATAATGTGTGTTGTTATTTTTGTTATTTTATTTGAATTTATGTTATAACTAACCTATATATTTTTATAATCGTAAAATTTAACTAAAATAACTTATGTATTATAAAATAATTGCAACACAAATTATATAAGAAAAATTATAACTATATTCTAAAAGTATTTTTCTAATTTGCAATATTATTGTATTGTCAATTCTACTTTTAACCTGTAGTATTATTGAATTGACAATTCTACTTTTAACTTATTGTACCATTGTGTTGTCAATTCTAAATTTTTAACATTTCATAACATGGTGTTGTCAATTCTTATTAAAAGTGGTATGTAATGTAAATATGTTGACCAACACTTTTTGGATTGAAGATTTTTATTTTTTTGCCTATAAATAAATCATCATCTTCATAAAAAAAATACACCTCTCCACATCCCATCTTACAAAAATGGATCCAAATAGTAGAAAAATATTACAAGATTTCTTAAATTCTCAAAATGTGGAGAATGAAAATGATGTTCCACAAAATTCTCAAACCCCATATAATCTTCCACCACAATTACCCCAAAATTTTTCATTCCCTCAGCAATATTCTCAAAGTTTGTCGGGTTTTGGAGGTATGATGAATTATAACACAAATTCTCCTCAAGTGTCATTCATACCGGAGTTTTGGAGAGGACATGGATTTTGTAATCCAAGTGCAGCTAGTCAGCCTTTTTTGTTTGAAATGGGAAAAGAACCAGTCACAGCTTCTTATGTCCCAGAAACTCAAGTGTCTGATCGAGATTCAACACATGCCGAGGAGGATACTCTTGATAAATCAAGGACTGATGTTCAAGTTCGTCGAAAGTGTCCAAATTGGACGAGGGACGAGGATGTGCTCCTAGCTAAATCTTTGGTGACAGTCAGCGATGATTCCATCACCGGTAACGATCAAAAAGCAGCGGCATATTGGGTACGTATTGCTCAATATTACAATGAAAATAAGCCCAAAGAATTTATCTATCGAGAACACTCTGTGTGTAGATCACATTGGCATAATACGATTTGTCTGAAAGTGAATCGCTTCAATGCGACCTATAATCAAATTTATGGTTCGCATCGAAGTGGTCATAGTGATGAAGATATCTTGCGTCTTGCCTATCAAAAATACCGTGATGAAAATAATGGTGTTGCATTTAATTTGGAGCACGTATGGAGGATCATGAAAGATAGACCACAATTTACTCCACAATCCTCAGGCCATTATGTTGGTACAAAGAAGACAAGAACTGATGATTCAGGAGCAAGCAAGATTTCATCCAATCAAGACACTCATATTGATTTGGGATCAAATGAAGATGAGGTTCGTCCAATTGGACAAAAGGCAGCAAAAAGAAAAGAGAAGGGGAAGAGCAATGCAACAACATCCACCATCAATGAATTAAAAACGGAATACACTAAGATGGTGGATGAATTATCATCAATTGCATCTATGAAAAAACAAGAGGTGGAGAATGAAAAAAAAAAATTCGCATGAGGGAGTATAAGATTCTTACGAAAGACACAAGTCATTACACTCCCGAACAACTTTTCTACCATCAACAAATGTGTGAGGAAATCAAAGAGAAGTGGAATGCCTAAATATGTTTGCTCTTTGATTTAGTCAATTAGTATTTTCTATCATGTATTTTCAATTTGTTTATATTTTCTATCATGTATTTTCAATTTGTTTGTATTTTCTATCATGTATTTTCAATTTGTTTGTATTTTCTATCATGTATTTTCAATTTGTTTCATATATTGTGTTTAATTTTAACAAATTTGCAAAAGTTAAAAGAGATCACATGGACTCTGCAAAAGTTAAAAGAGATCACATGGACTCTGCAAACGTTATCAGAGATCACATGGACTCTGTAAAATTGTTTAAAGAGACCACATGGACAAAAGCAAATGTCCATCCGAGGTCACATCAAGTTAAAAGCTTTGTGTAAGATATCACATGCACTAGACAAGAAAATATTGCAATAAATAGAAACGATTTATGTTATAACTTCACAATTTTATATAACAACACAACACAATTTAGCAAAATGTCGGCATATTCTAATAACTCAAATTCTAGCTCTTCTAGTGATGTGAAAACTGATCCACAGGCTAATGATCGGGAGATTGAATTGATATCAAGGATAGTTCGACGAAGCAATGAAATCCTTCAAACTGTTATACAAGAAAACGAGGTACAACAGAGAAGACGATATATTAGACGGGATCGTGAAGCTGGACATGAAAGGTTAGACAATGATTATTTCTCTGATGTCCCTGTGTATCCTGAAAATTTGTTTTGTAGATGATTCCGAATGCGAAGAGAGCTATTCATTCGCATTGTGAATGCACTAGAAAATCACTCAACATTTTTTCAACAAAGACATGATACTTTGGGAAGAGCTAGTTTATCACCATTACAAAAATGCACAGCAGCTATCCGTCAACTAGCCTATGGAGTTCCAGCAGACTACCTCGATGAGTATTTAAGAATGGGTGAGTCAACCTCTATCAAGTGTCTTTTCACATTTTGTCAAGTTATGAACTCAATTTTTGGTGATCAATACTTGAGGAGACCAACTGTCGATGATACACATCGTCTTCTCCAAATGCATGAGGAGAGACATGGCTTCCCAGGTATGTTGGGAAGTCTTGATTGTATGCATTGAGAATGGAAAAATTATCTAGTTGCTTGGAAAGGCCAATTTTCAAGAGGACATGGGTCTCCTACAATTGTCCTTGAAGCAGTCGCCTCTCAAGATCTATGGATATGACATGCATTTTTTGGCGTTGCAGGCTCCCGCAATGATATTAATGTGTTGTATGAATCACCTCTCTTCAATAATGTGTGTCAAGGAAATGCGTCGGATGTTAATTTTATGGTGAATGACACAACTTATACGAAGGGGTACTATCTAACAGATGGTATCTATCCAGAATGGGCTACTTTTGTTAAAGCATTTCCGTGCCCAGAGGATCCTAAAAGAAGATTGTTTAAAAAAAAACAAGAGGCCTCAAGAAAAGATGTTGAACGAGCATTTGGGGTGCTTCAAGCTAGATGGGCAATTGTGAGAGGCCCAACACGATTTTGGTACAGGAAAAAACTTTAGGAAATCATGTTGACTTGTATTATATTACATAATATGATTGTTGAAGACGAGGGAAATATGGTTACAAATTGGTACAATGACGAAGGTGATAGTCCCGTGGAACAATCTCAAGGCCCAAATCGAGAATTTCAAGATTTTCTTCGAATGAATACGAAGATACGTAGTAATGAAGTGCATCACCAACTTCGTGCGGATTTAGTTGAGCATATTTGGGAACATTTTAATGTTTGAACGATGAATTAAATGTTAACTTTGTATCAGTTCAATTATTGTATCATTAGCTTTATGTTTTTTTTTTTTTTTTTGGTACTCCTTTGCTTTATTATTTCTTGAAATGAAATAAATTGTTTACATATTTGTTTGATAGAATTTTATTTACTTTAAAATTTATTTAAATAAAATTTGTGTATCCAAAATTACAAATTTCAAATGAAATTAAAATTAAAATTAAGAGAGAGAAGATTGAGTGAAGTGGGACCCATTAAATAGTTGAATTTGGATTTAATGGGTTGTGGGTGTGGATTTAAATGGATGAAAAGTTGATGTGGATGAGAGAGAGTGTTGATGTGGATTGAATGGATTGTATTTTTTGTATTATGGGTTGTGGATGCTCTTAAGTTCATGGGCTTCTGCAAAATCTTTATTTTTATGGTAATTATAGGATTTCAATTTCTCTCCCTATTTATAACAAATTAGCATCTATAAAGCAAATATATATATATATATATATATATATAGTCCTTCGCAATTTGATTAATACATATATAGTATGACAATTTAAATCATAATCCTAGAAATGTCGATCGTTAATCCTTCTCAGTTTAATATAAGAATTTATTAATAGTCTTAACTAGACTTTAAGATGAGTTTTTATACTGTGAAGGACATATGGACAAGGCACAAGACTAGAAAGATATAAGACGTAGAGATCTTGCAAGCTGTGAGATAAAAGGTGGGGTAATTTATGTGTTTTATTATTGCGATATTTGATAAATTATGTGTAATTGACTGTGTCAATTATGTCTTATGTGATCAAGTTGATCATCCCTACTTATGATTCAATTGGACGTTGACGTTCAGCGTTCCTCTTCAATATTGCAATATGTGTGTGCATGCTTGTGTATGAAGGGGTTTCAGACGTGACCCTGCTATGTTCGAGGTTTCAAATATGGCCTCTTATGTTCGAGATTTTAAATATGGCCCGAGTATGTTCGAGGTTTCACATATGGCCGTGAGTACGTTTGAGGTTTCAAATATGGCCTCGGGTACGTTCATTGTTTAAAGTGTGGCCTTGAGTGTGCTTGAGGTTTCAATTATGGCCTCTTAAAGTCTGTGGAAAGTTCCGAAGGAAGTTATGCCGGATGTAAAACTCCGATGCACACCGGGCTGAAAGACCCGACGGGATGCAATGCATTCCTGATGTTATGTTTTCCCTATGTCAAATGTCTAAATGTGATTGAATGAATGTGCGCTCACCTCTACTGAGTGTCCTGCAAACACTCACCCCTATATGTTTAAATGTTTTAGCACAGGGTACGTGAACGTGGCATGCTGGTAGCCAATATTATCAAGATCGCATAAGATAAGATTTTATTTAAAGGATTTTAATTAATCAATTTTAGAAAACGGGTATTTATTTAAATGTTTATTTATATCGCTCTTTTGATGAAATGAAAAATATGTTTGTGGAGAAAGTATTTTCAACGTAATCGTTTCGGCTGCATTGTTTAAATTTATTTTTCCTAACGACGTTTTATTAATACGATACTTCAGGATTATTCCTGAATTTAGTGTTCTATATAAAAAAAAAGGGAGATCAACTTCTAACGTAAGTAACGCCAAAACAAGATTTTACTCTTTAAAGGAACAGGGCGTTACACTAGTGTTTTTGGGGTTTGGAGTGTTTGAGCTTTCTACTCTTCTTTTGATCTTCTATACACTCTCTTCGATTTTCTTCTTTCTTCTTCTTCTTCATTTACCCACTCTGCTCTCTTTTCTTATATACATTCTTCCCCCCTTTTTTTACTTACTCCTTTCAGTCTTCTATTTATAGATGTAGAAAATCTGCCCATTGAAGGTGGGTAGGTTTCCAGCATTTAATACGACGTTCTCTTTTTGATACACGCTAGCTTTTTGCTTTCCACGTATCTTCATTTGATTGGCTCCGTTCCTTTTCTCTCCACCAGTAACTTTTAGCTTCCTTCTCATGCTTGCTTTGTAGCTTCCTTCTCGTGCTTGCTTTGGAGCTTCCTTCCCAGACTTGCTCTGTTAGGAGGCTTGAAACTTCTGTAGCTTGCTGCTTTACAGTATGCTTTGGCATGGTCTCTTCTAGGTAGATTCCTCTCAGGTAGCTTGAGTCTTCGGTAGCTTGCTGCTTTACAGTATGCTTTGGCATGGTCTCTTCCAGGTAGCTTCTTACAGTAAGCAGTATCCTTTTAGTTTACCGGATTCATTTTACTATTCTCTGCAGTACCCTTTCTTTAAAGCTTTCTCTGCCGTATCTTCCTGCAGTAACCTCGTTGCAGTAACCTTATAAGATAGATTATGCTTATTGAGGGTTACTTTTCTACGATTTTATCCCATCAAAACATGCTCAAATATATTCTAACAACTAGGAATCTAACGAATTAAAGTTAACTAATTAACGAATTAAAAGTAATTTAAAAGTAGGGCTTAACTAATTAACAAACTAAAAAATTAATAAACTAACTAATAAACTAATTAATGAATTAGCGAAATAAACTAATTAAAAGTAGGGCTTAACTAATTTAAAAATAGGGCTTAACTAATTAATGAATTAAAAAATTAATGAACTAATTAACGAAATAAAAGTAATTTAAAAGTAGGGCTTAACTAATTAACGAATTAAAAAATTAATAAACTAATTAACGAATTAATGAATTAGCTTAATAAACCAATTAAAAGTAGGCTTAACTAATTAATAAACTAATTAACGAATTAACTAATTTAAAAGTAGGGCTTAACTAATTAACGAATTAAAAAATTAATAAAATAATTAACGAATTAAAAAAATTGGGCTAATAAATTAAAAAATTATACCTAACGAAATTAGGGCTAACTAAATTAAAAAATTAAACATGAACCAACGAATTAAAATTAACGAATTAAACTTAGGGCTAACGATTTAAAATTAACCATGCACTAACAAATTAAAAAATATTAGGACACACATTTAAAAAAAAAAAAGCAAATTAATTACGGAATTAACGAACTAGAATAAGGGAATTAACGAAAAAAAATTAAATTTGTTAACCCCTGAACTTTATGTGGTTAACGAATTTAATGAATGAAATTTCGTTATCTTCGGTTTATTTCGTTAACCCCTAAAGTTTAGGGGTTAACGAAATTGTTCAATTATTTCAATTAATATGATTTGTTAACCCCACAAATTTTAGGGGTTAACTGAATTGGTTGATTATTTTCAGTAAATTGATTAGTTAACCCCTTAATATTTAGGGGTTAACCAAATTTTAACATTTTTTCAGTATTTTAATTCGTTAACCCCTAAAAAATTAGGGGTTAATGAAATTGAAACATTTTTTTCGTAATAATTCCTATAGAATTTTCTACCAATTTTCTAAAGCTTAACGAAATTCATTAATCGAGATTCAACAATCCATTTTATTTTTCAATCTGGCTAAACTAATCACAATAAATTTTCAATCAATAATTCAATACTACAATAACCAAACAAAATCTCAATAATCAAACAAAATAATAAAATCAAACAATAACACAACTAACTAATCAAAAAAAATAATAAAATCAAATAATAATACAACACTAACCTGTTCAGCCATTGATAGATAACACACCAACCGCCGATGACCGCCGATAGAAGAGAAGAAGAAAATGGTGTGGAAGAGAAATGAGAGGCGCCACTGCTGGAGAAAGGAGAGCAAAGGGGGAGAAAGGGGAGTAAGGGGAATTGTTTCGTTAAACCCTAGGTGTATTAAATTGGGTTTGTGTGGGTGGATGGGGGGCAATAATGGGTAGGTGGGGCATTTCGTTAAGCTCAAATATATTTATATTAAAATATATATTAAAAAATATAAATGTTGCAATTAATATAAATGTTTTTAATTATGAATATATAGTTTGACTTTTAATTCTGACATTCGTAAAAATGTTTTTTTGGGTATTTGGGGCTAATATTTTAATTTTTTGGGTATATGAGTTACAAACATTATATATTGTTGGGTAGAATTGTCCTTAGTTATATCAAAATGGGTATTTTGGGCATGACTCTATTTATAATACATGAATTTAACTGAAGTAGTTTTACAAAAATTAAATATTTCTTTACCCCTAATAATATCAATTTTAATTTGAACCAGAACAGAACAGTATTATATGATAATTATCATACTATAACCAATTCATTAAAAATAGAAGACCAGCTTACTGAATTAGCATAAATTACTTTTTTTTTATTGAATGATTTGAGGTAATGATTTAATAAATTTAATTCAATATAATCTTTTAGACTTTAATAATGAATTCAGTAAAACATTTTTAACTAAGGAAAAGGACTATAAAAGTCTATAAATGTGCGTGTATAAAATTCTATGTCTTTAGAACAAAGAAATAACTATGAAATCAAACTATACCTTAATCAATTAATATACTTTATAATTTCATTCTCCTTATCTTAATATTTCATTATAAACATACTTGTGCCACTAACTGTAATCAATATAATGAAGAAGTTTACCATACATAGTTTACACAAGTAATATAACTTGATATGATATATTGATAAGACGTACTTTTAGTTTCAACAAATAAATTAACTTTAGTTTAAAACCATTGAACTAAAATAACACAAAGAAAACACTAACATAACATGAAGATAACACTAACATAACATGAAGGTAAAAAATAATATTAATCATACCTTCATGTTATGTTAGTGTTACCTTTATGAAGGTAACAATAACATATATAACATGAAGGTTATATTAAAATAACATCAAAATATGATTACATGGAGCGAATTTTGGTGGATTTGAACGCACCCACCACCCGCGTGGGAGCACCTTGGCACGCATGAAAATGCACGTGAGAGGCACGTGGGACGGGTTGACCCGATTGCATAAATTATTTTGTCGTGGGTATTTTAACATTTTTCTATAACTCCTAACTTACAATTTATTTGATTTCATCCATGTACATGCACATAGCTATTAATCCATAATTAGTGAAAATTAAATTTAGAACTTATAATATACATACCTGATATTTGTGTGCTGCTTTTATTCCCTTTTTATTTCTTCTTAATATGTGTTTCTCCCCCGTTTTTTTTCCCTATTAATATGAATGATATAAATACATGAGCCATTATTTATAGGACACATGTCTTTTTATCTCTCTATTCTAAATTAAGAGTCATAACTCATGAGATATTGTTAAGTCTCTTATTATCTCTTCCTTTAATATAATATTTATGTAATTTTGTTTTTAGATATTAATTGAAGTAAACATGCCCAAACAGTTCTGAAAACTGAAACCGGGCAGGTTCGAACCGGCGGTCAACGATTCTGAGAACCGTTGACCCAGTTCCGGGAACCGTTGACCCGGTTCCAGTTCCGAACCATAACCGAAAACCGTATATATACGGTTTGGTTACGGTTCGTTTTATTCGAAACCGAAAAACCACCGGTTTGTGCAATATTTGTTTTTTATTTCAGGTGCCACATGGACCGCTCACGTTCAAAGCTAAATAGTCGTTGGAGATCAACGGCCCACGTGAAGTAGCCGTTGGAAATCGGTTCAACCGGAACCGGAACCAAACCGGTGTTTTGAACCGTCAGTTTTGATGAAATTTGAATTACACGGCCAAGATCAACGGGCCGTTGGAGATCAACGGTCCAGATCTCCTAACCTGCAGCGAACTGTCGGTTCAACCGAACAGGAACTGGCGATTTGAACCAGAGCGTACCAATTTTTATTTTATTTTTGTATTTTTTGAAATCTGTAAATAGGGGGTTGTATTTTTCACACCTCTCTCTTGCTCTATCTCTCTCAATTCTTGCAATTCTAGCAAAATTCAAGTTGTTAGTTAATAATTTTTTGTTCTAATTCATAGCTTATAAATCAAATTTTAGTTCTACATTTGTGCTTCTACATTTCTACTTCTACCTTTCTTATTTCCTACCTTCCTACCTCCTACATTTATACTTCCTTTACTTTTTTTTTTTTTTTATCAAATATGCCTCAAAGAGGATCATCGTCTACATCTCGTGGGAAGAGTAAAAGTCTCATGTCTCCTCCACGAGATAATGATACTTACATTGATGAGTGGTTGGGTGAAGATGTGGATTTGGGCCCCGAAATCCAAGCCGCCTTAGCCGAAAGTAAAGATGAGATGTCGCCGCCTACAACACAAGAAAGTGTAAAAGAAGAAAGTGTTCCATCTCAAACCACTTCAACAACTAGAGCTGCATCATCACTTCTAAGTGACATTTTCTCCGTCCACTTCAAGAAGGAGCAATGTCCTAATAGTAACCTCAACTACGTAGTCTCTTGCAACCATTGTTAGAAAAAAATACAAGTTCAAGCATGGAGGGGGATATGGAACCTTCACCAACCATGTCGTGAAGAAGCATCCGGACAACATGGGATTTGATCGGTCTCAAACGCAACTAGGAGGATTTATCGGCTCGTCACAAGGTATGAATTCTTTAACTTTTAAATTTCATCAATTAGAATTTTAAAGCAAATGTTAAGTCACTCAGGCAGGTAGCTATCGAGCTTACTGTCCCAGAGGTTACTGCTTGAGCAGTTACCTTAGTGAACTTAATGAAAGTAGAGTTTTATGCACAGCGGAATTTCTTTAAACAATGCTTCTTTTCTAAAAAACCTTTTATATGCTTATGATATGGATTAAAACACAACAACAAGTAAGCAAGATATAGGTAGGATAAGCAGTAAACTTAAACACAGAAATCTTAACACGAGATATATAGAGGTTCAAGGGTGGAGTAATTCCTCTACCTCCTCTCTACTCTTTCACAAGGAGGAACTTTGTTAAGTAGAATGGTTGATTTACACAAGCCGCTTATACAACCTAAAGCTAATAAGAACTGCCAATCAATCCCACACATGGTTACTGCATAGTGACCAAACTCAACTAGCTCACACAGAGCTCTTGTTCTTCTACTAAGAATGCAAATACCTGACCAGGAACAGCCACCGGTCAAGCAACTCCTAACAGTCTATAAAAAAAAGGTTTCTTTTCAACAACACAGACATCAAGCTTTAGAATGAATAGCTCTCTAGGCTAGAGTTTGGTTGCTACTAGACTGGACTTGAAACATCCTAAAGGACTAGAATATGAATTGTGTTGGCCCCAAAACTGTTGTAGGTAGGCTTAGAAGGGGGAGGGGTGAATAAGCCTACCTTTTTTTTCCTTTTTTCTTCTAACTCTTTCGGCTCACTTCTAAGATCAGTAACTTTTTGGGAAGTTACTGATTAGAGTGGTTTGCGGAAGCTTAATACAGAGCCGAGTAGAAGATGTGCAGCTTATCAGAGAGAATGCATGTATGCATGAAGTGCAGTAAGCAAATAAAGATGCAAGGATGTATAGAGGTTCGAAGGTGGAGTAATCCTTCTACGTCCTCTCTTCCTCCACACAAGAGGGAACCTTTGTTAAGCTGGTTGATTTACATAGACCTATCTATTACAACCCAACCTTAACAAGTAAGTAGCAAGCCTTCACACAGATACTTGCCTACTTTCTCTGATCCACACAGGATCCTACTCTACCCACCCAAGGTCCTCACTTTCTCTCCTAGAAAGTGGTAAACTCAGCAGGACATTACTCCTCGCACTAGTACTCCGAGACAACCTTTTAGAGAGGTTTATCTCCTTCTTCTTCAACTAGGTGCATCAAGATTGGCCTTCATATGCAGACTGATTCTGCTGAAGCTTCCTGCTGACTGGTAGACTGGATGTGTGTCTTCTTGGGGTGTGAAGTGTTCGAGCTCTTCCTCTTTTCATCAGCTCTCCTTGAACACTCTCTTTTCTAAGACTTCCCCCTTCTTCTGTGCTTCTCTCTTTTAAGCTCCTCTCTTCTTTTACGCTCTGTAAGCTTGAATATTCTGATGTGCTAACTTCTTTTCTCTCTTGCACACTCTGTGCTACTCTCACACACGCCCCCATTTTCAGTCTTCAGTCCTCCTCTTTATAGGTGTGAAATCTGCCCGTTGAAGGTAGACAGATTTCCATCATTTCTGCGCTGCACTCCTGACACACGCCAGCTTTTTGCTTTCCACGTGTCTTCTTCTGATTGACTCCTCTTCTCTTTTCTCTCTACCGGTAACTTATTGTGTCTACCGGTAACTTTAACTTTTCTCCCCATGGCTACTTTGCAACTTCCTCCTCTGGCTTCACTCTGGAGCTTCCTCTTCCGGCTTGCTCTTTCTAGTGGCTCGAGGCTTCTGTAGCATGCTGCCTATATAGTATGCTTTCGGCATGGTCTTCCAGGTAGCTTTATGTCCTGTTGTGTTCTGCTTTGGCGAGGTTCCTTCCAGTAGCTCCCTGAAGTCGATAGTATCCTTATTAGTTCATTCGATTCTTTATAACCATTCTCTTCAGTATCATTCCATTGACACTTTCTCTGTTTCTTTTAATCTTCTGCAGTAACTCTATTGCAGTAACCTATCCTAAGATTGGTTATGTATATTAGAGTTACTTTAAGGATTTCTCTCATCAAAACATTCTACAAATGTATCCAATAATTTCCCCCTTTTTGATGATGACAAAACTTTTTCATAAGATCAAAAGAATATAACCTCTTAAGTACAGAAAGCATATTTAAAGTATGACATTGTTTGGGCATACTACTTTCATACACAAATCACATATAAGTCTAAAAGAAAGGGCACAAGGAATGAGTTTTTTGAAGAACAGGAGACATTTTATAAAGATAAAACATGTACATTACAAAGCAGTAAGCAAAGTTATAATAAACATCCAATCTTAATTCATTCTTCTATTCTTTTTGCTCTTTTCTTTCTTTCTTTTCCCTACTTGTTTGCTGCTAGCTTCTTTCTTCTCTCAGCTTTTCTTCCTTCTCACTTGATGCAGTCACCTACTTCCAATAGTTTCTTCTCTTTGCCTAGAGGGGAGAGCTGTCAAAAGGTGTGAGAGGCGATGCGAGAGAGAGAGAGAGAGAGAAAGAATTCATTTCGAGGAAAGTGTGTAAAAAAGTAGAGAAGTTCTGGCGTTAGTAACTTGCTGCCACCTTTCCTTCTCCTTCAATCTCCACTCATCCCTTCAACTATCCTTCCTTCTGATTTTCTTGCATCTCAAAAGAGAATTCACCTCATGGAAGGGGTGACATCTCTTTTCCTCCACCCCTGGAAGTCAGCTTCTGACAGATTTAGACTCATAGATAGTTTCAAGATGTCTCTTACTCTTTTCTTCAAGGCCTCCTGCATTTCTGCTTGCAGTTCCCCCTAAGTTAAATAGTTCATTTTGGTGAGGAACAGTTGCAGGCACAAATGTAGGTACCCTTGAAGTACTAGCAGTTGAATTGGTATCCTTTCCATAGTAACCTATGTCAGCATAGTCTTTTAGGCTTCTCTGGATTTTTAAAATAGCATCTAAGTCTTTAAAGGATTTATTGAAGGCATTAATTATTTCAGTGAGAACCTTCTTCTCATTTACTAGCTTTGTTACTTGTAAATTGAGCTTACTAACTTTAATTTTGAGGTCATTGCATGCTTGGCCTTTAGATATTTCTAGAGCTAAAAGTTTTTCTAACGAATCATGTTTTTTCTTAAGCTCTATGTTTTCTATTTTTAGCTTCTCATGAGTTGAGGTGATTTGCTCAAAGTCACTCATGATTTGTTTGAAAGCACAAATCATGTTCATCCTCTCATTAATTTGAACAGGAGAGTTGAGATATATTATCTCATCCTCAGAGTCGTCATTCTTTTCCATGAGGCAGATCAGGGCTTATTCATCTGAAGATTTATCCTCTGAATCACTATCGGTGGTTGATTCTTCTTTCTTAGATGTCTTCTCAGGTATAGATATCTGAGAGGATTCTGCCTCACCGATTAGCGCCTTTATCCTCTGGCGTTCTTGTCTTTTTCTTTCTTGTCTCACCTTCCGTTCATCTTCTGGATATCGGTGGACTTCTGGATGTGGGCATTCCCTGGCATAGTGACCTGGCTTTCTGCAGTTATAGCAGAGGTCGGTAGCTTTGGAGTTTGATTGGGGTGAATGCCCACTGGTTCCAGTTTCACTTTGCTTCCTCCTGAAGTCGTCTGTTCTTGAGTTCCTTCTTATGAACTTTTGAAACTTTTTCAGGAGAAGTGTCATATCTTCTTCAGCAGTGGCCTCCAAGGTGGCTACATGCTCTTTGGACTTCCTTGTTTCCTGAGGTTGTCTAGCTATTAATGCAGTAACCTTTGAGTTGCCTCCTTCAATTTCCAACTTCCTTCTGTCGAACTCAAAGGCTTTGAGATCTGAGAAAAGATCGAACGTGCTCATAGACTTTAAGTCCACAAACACTCTCATGGTTGTTGTCTTTCTATCCCACTCGATAGGAAGAGCCCTCAGCACCTTCATATTTTTCTCCTTTTGAGTGTAGACTTTATCCAGAGACTCAAGCTCATTAATGATGGCTGTGAACCTTAGGTCCATTTGCTCTAGGGTTTCTCCAGGTATCATTTCAAACAGCTCGAACTTCTGTGTGGTTGTAGAAACCTTGTTTTCTTTCTTGAGCTCGGTGCCTTCGCATATTTGCTCCAATTTCTCCCAGATCTCTTTGGCGGTTCTGCAAGTTTTTACCTTGCTGAAAGTTCCTTTATCCAGAGTGAGGAATAATGTGTTCTTTGCTACGTTGTCAAGATTTGCTCTTCTCATTTCATCAGCAGTCCATTCTTCTCTGGGTTTTTCCAGAACAGCTGGGTGTGGGATGGCTCCTGCATCTCCTTGTCTATCAGATGCTTCATCCACAGCCCCAGTAAACAATAGGTTAACTTTTATAATTCTAGGTGGTTCTTCAGTGATGACATACCATATTTCATCATGCATGGCCGACGGATGTGCCTGCATGCAAATTTTCCAATCATCATATTCATTAATGGAGAACATTGGTACTTTATGAGAGTCCATGATGATTATGCTTATGATAGAAAAGAGGATTTTCAAAAAAAAAGGATCAAGGATTGATCAGTTAGATCGGACGTTTTATCCAACCTGCTCTGATACCACTTGTTGGTCCCAAATGGTAGTAGGCTTAGAGGGGGGTGAATAAACCTACTCAAAATTTTCAATCTTTTCTTTTAGAAAAGACACACAGGTAGTTTATTAAGCACTAACTATCCTGAAGGTTACTGTTTGAGCAGTTACCTTAAGCTTTAAGACAGAATGAGATTTATGCACAGTGGAAATACTTTTCAAGCAAAGCTTCTTTTCTGAAAACAGATATTATGCTTATAAATGATATGAAAATGATAAGAGCAGATAAGCAATAATATCAACAAGATTAATGAAAATAGTACAGTAAAGAACACAACGATATATAGAGGTTCAAGGGTGGAGTAATCCCTCTACGTCCTCTCTTCTTCTACACAAGGATAAACTTTTGTTAGGTCAAATAGTTGATTTACACAAGCCTCGCTTAGACAATCTAAACCTAACAAAGACTGTCAGTCTCTCCTACACAGGGTTACTGCACAGTGACCAAACTCCTCTAGCCCACACACAGATCTTGTTCTTATACTAAGAATGTAAATACTTGATTAGGAACACCCTCTGATCAAGCAACTCCTTTACAGTCTAAATAAAAGAATGAATTTAACAACACAGACATCAAGCTTAGAAACGATTGAGCTCTCAAATCTAAGGATAGATTGCTGCTAGACTAGACTTGAAACTTCTATGTATTTATAGATGATCTTTGATAGCTTGAGCATTTTAATCACAACAGTTTCAGGTGCAATTCATGTGCCAGTTTTCTAATATTTATAGACGATTCGAATTTTTGTCCGTTGGAGAGGGTGAGCCTTCTTTGCAGTTTTCGTAGATCAGAGTGGCAGTTTCTGCTTTGTTCGTACACTGATCGTTGAGGGTGTACGTGACTGATGCTGCTATCGCCATACCTAGTTTGACTTCCCTGCAAACTTCCTTTTTGTTTTTTGATACGTGGCATAGCTTGATTGGTTGCAAATGCGGCTTGTGTCTAACGTTAACCTCGTACACGACTTTTGAGGTAACTGCTACTAAATTAGGTTGCTGATGCTTCCTGATGCTTCAGTTATCTTCAGTTCTCCTTTTTGTCCATCTGGCAGTTAGTAACCTTAGTGTTCTTGGGTAGTGCGGCCAGTATCCTTTCTGAGCAGCCTGCTAGTGATATGTATTCCTGTATTTTCTCTTCGGTTTATATGCAGCAGGGTCATCATGCTCCATTCTTTTGATCTTCAAGTATCCTATTCCTATGCTTAAAAATATTTTACAATGGACTCTAATATATAGGATCCTAGTCCCTAATCTATTATATGTTTTGTCATTCATCAAAATCTTATGCAATGTTCCTTACACTTTGTTAATTCGTTAACCTTGTAATTTGTGCTAATTATTTCACATTTTTTTTATTATATTTGTCCAGGATGACTTTTTCATTGGCAATATGTTATGGAGGTTACTAACATGGTTTGCAGTACGTGAATGACATTCAATCAATGATAAATCTCCAAACATTTTCATATCAAGATTTATTGAGCTCGCTACATGAGATTGTGTTTGCTGATTTGAGTTGTTGGGGGTATTTGATTCATCCTCTAGTAGAAGTGAATGGAAGATTGAAGAAGAAGAAAATCATGAATGATTTTGATTTGCATGAGTGTTTTTCACAGGAGTATGGACCACTAGTTCTTTTTGTTTCGTTGAAACGGATAGACGTCGGAGTATCAGGTGGTTCTTCTTATCATGAACAACAATGTTTATTAGATGAAGAGACACATGTTGGTGCTCAAAATTTTTATCCATTGAGTGAGAAGGCTCGAAATTTGGAATGGTCAAAATGTTCCGGTAGGACTACACGACGACCAGAATTTTTATTCAACATGGGGTTTAGATGGAAATTTGGTTGGAACATCTTAAAATGAGCCGTGGAAACCTTGGCCAGCCTCATTTAGATGTGATCCACGCAATGAGTTGAACTATTTAGACCTAAATGTGGCCCCAACTGATGAGGCCGAAGAACCAGCACTTGAAGATAGGCGGGAACAAGAAGACCATGATCATCGAACAGGTAATCAAGTACTACCGGAGTTATCATATGTGAATATTTGTTTATACAATTAACAAAAGTTGATATATATTTCTTTTTTTTTTTTTTGTAGATCCAATTGATGCTGAAGATGACTTTGTGCTGGATGAAGATGTGGAGGCAAACATGGATGAAGAGCAACGAGCTGCATATGAGCAATTCTGCTCCGACACAATGAGAGGTGAGTGGCACATTCCAGATATACCTGATTTTTAGGACTCAACTGCAGATGAGATTGAGCATGCTCCAACTGGTATGCAAAAAGGAGCGACATTTGGGTCTAAGGTTGAATTGAAGAATTTAGTCGGACCTGCCTCTGCAGTATCTGCCTCGACGGACCTGCCTCTGCAGGATCTCCAATGGGTGCAGAAGGTCTCGAAGGAGTACGAACAGTAGCACGATGACCACGTTGTCTCTGAGCGACCTGGACCCCCATCAGGATATCGTAATCGATATCCTGCCAGTACGTCTGAATCACTTCATCGTCAGTGGGTGTCAGTGTTCTAAAACACTCGACCTGCAACAAAATTGTTCTAGTAAAGAATAAACGATGACAATAAGTGGGAACTTACAATGTTAAATAAATAAATAGTAAATACTTCACCCGCGAGCACTTGTGAAACATCCGTGTCCGATTTCTTCAAGCTCCACTTCATACAACGGGGCATCAAGATAGGTGTGTCCAATCTACACCCGGCAAACTGAGAGGTAATGGGGATAGCCTCAAAAGCCCATATCTAAAGAGGCCATATTCGGAAATTATTTTAGCAAAAAAAACATTAAAAAAACCTAAACACACTTTAAAGAAATTTCGACAAACTAATTTATAGGGACATACCAGCAGGGCTATCGAGAAACCATAGAAATGGTAATGTGGTATGTAGTTACGAGCAGGAACTGTGGTAGGTAGCATATTCATCTATTTGACAAGGTGAGGAAGTTGATCTTCCCCCATGGAAAGCTCTCTCATAAGTCTTCATCCTCTACCAACGTCCAAACCCATTGGTCTACTGTTGTTTTGCCGGCGTCCACCCCGAGCAGTATGAGGTGGAGGATCAAAATCTTGGCAATCTTCACCGTGTCCTCCACACTATCACCAAACTCGTCGACTCTGAATGGAGCACGGAGGTCAGACACGGTGACCCGAAATGACTCGGGTGCACCCTCCAGTATACTGCTCCATCTGGTGGATTGTTAATTACGGCCGGATTGAAAGTCGAGTCACCGAACTTCAACCCCGTCACTAGGGCAAACTCACACTTACCGAACCGACAAATACTTTCTTCCTGCCCTACACAAAACCACCTCTCGTGTGCAGGCATCTTGTTACCACGCACCTCATATGACATGAGGACGTGTAAGAAAGCCTTGCAAGACTCTCTCTCCGTCTTCCACATCAGTAAATGGCCGAAACTCATCTTTCAAAAGTCATGGAGACACTATCGGCCCATCGATCGAAGCTGTTCCTTGACCTCATCAAGTACCGCAAGACGAACATATCCATTTATATATGCGATGGTACCTAGCACTCGATCTGTATATCTACAAACTCTAAAATAATTAAACAACCATGACCAAAAATTCAATGAATTAACGAACAAACTTAAAGGGATTAAGGAATACAAAAAAATACAAATTATAGAATTAATAATACTTAACTAACGAAAATTAACTAACAAATCGAACGAATTAACAAATTAACTAACGAAATAAAAATTAACTAAGCGAATTAAAATTTGACTACGAATTAAAAAAATTAACTAACTAGAGAATTAAAGTTAACTAATTACCGAATTTTAAAATTAATAAACTAACGAATCAAAAATTAACTAAATTAACTAGTAATTAAAAAATTAACTAAGTTAACTAATTAACGAATAAAAAAATAATAAACAAACGAATTACAAATTAACTAAGCTAATTAAAAATTAACTAGGAATTTAAAAAAATTAACTAACGAATTAAAGTTAACTAATTATCGAATTAAAAAATTAATAAACTAACGAATTAAAAATTATCTAAGCGAATTAAAAATTAACTAGGAATTGAAAAAATTAACTAACTAACGAATTAAACTTAACTAAGTAACGTAATTAAAAAATTAATAAACTACCGAATAACGAATTTAAACGTTTACTTAACTAATTAACGAATTAAAAATTAATAAATTAACGAATTAAGTAACGAATTTAAAAGTAGGACTAACGAAATTAAAAAATTATAGCTAACGAAATTATAGCTAACCATGTACTAACGAAATAAAGAAATTAGGGAACAAATTAAAACAAATAAAAAGTAAATTAATTACACAATTAACGAATTGGAAAATAGAAATTAATGAAAAAAAATAAGTTAACCCGGCCTAAACTTTAAGGGGTTAACGAATTAGGACCAATTTCGTAATATTGAGTTTATTTCGTTAACCCTTAAAGTTTAGGGGTTAACGTAATTCTTCAATTTTTTTCGTTAATTGTTTCGTTAACCCCTTAAAATTTTAGGGGTTAACGAAATTCTTCAATTTCTTAGTTAGTTGTTTCGTTAACCCCTAAAATTTTAGGGGTTAACGAAATTATTCAATTTTTTCATTAGTTGTTTCGTTAACCCCTAAAATATTAGGGGTTAACGAATATTTTTTTTCTTCGTTTGTTGAATTTTTTTCGTAAACAATTATTTTGGTCATTCCTACATCACAACAATTAAATCACAACAATAATTCACTACTAATCACAACAATAATTTAATACTACAATAATCAAACAAAATCTCAACTTTCAAACAATAATCAAACTAAGTAAAAAACAAAGTATAAATAATCAAACAAAGTATAAACACTAACCTGTTCGGCCATTTAACTCAAGAGAAGTGGACCGCTGCTGCTGAGATAAATGGGAGAGCAAGAATGGGCGAGGAGGAACCGCCAGCGACTGCTGAGTGGAAGAGCGGCGGCTGCTGAGTGGGAGAGCAAGAAAGAAAGAAATATGGGAGGGAGGGAGAAAATTTCGTTAAGCCCTAATTGGGGTGGGGTGGGTGGGGAAATAATGAGGGTATTTATTACAGTATATATTACAAAAATACATTCCAATTAATATAAATATATATATTACACGTAATATAAATCAATATATTACACGTGTTCTTTTAATTTCAATTAATATAAATCAATATATATTACATGTGTAATTTTAATTCTCCTGACATTACCGTACAAATGTTTTTGGATATTTGGGGACAATATTTTCAATTTTTCGGTAAATGGAGTACAAATAATATAATCATGGGTAAAATTGTGTTTCCTTGTATAAAATTGGGTAGTTTGGGCATGCAACTCTATGTTATATGTGTGTAAGTCCAATTCACTAGTGGATAATGTCGCATGTAAAAGAGACACGAAAAATGGATAAATATAACACACTCCAAATTGTGATAAGATAACACGAAAAGTTTTCGTGTAACCTTGATTTTAAGAGTTTTCATGTAACCTTGAGTTCAAGAGTTTTCGTATAACCTTGATTTCAAGAATTTTCGTGTAACACCTAAAACATAGGGTTACACGAAAACTAACATTACTTTTAGATGTTACACGAAAACTATTGTATTTATTTTATTTGTCCCAGTGGAACTTTAGCTTATTTTGCTCATTGTGATCCTGGGTTCGAATCCTATATGCCGCAGTGTGCTTTTTTTTTTTTTCAACTTTCTTAATTTTTCTAAAGTATATATAATTAAAAACTGACAAAAAGCTGTCAATATTCACAAGATTCTCTCACATAAAGGCATCTCCAATGGTAAAGGTAGAAGGTGACATGAAATTTTTTAATACCTATAAATTGGGTAGAAGGGGGTTGGGGGAGAAGGGTAGAGGAAAAGGGAGAGGGAGAGGGAGAGGGGTAGAGAAATTGCTACCCAGGTAGAAGAGAAGAAAAGTAGGAGAGAAAAAGAAAAAGTAGGGGAGAGAGAGGGGGAGGGGGACCGAGAGGAGAGAGAGTGTGTGAATTTTTATTTTATTTTTTTCTTAAATTAATTGTACCACATTTCATTTGTTTGTCATTTCACTTTTTTCGTCCTTTTTTTTTTTTAGCAGTTTTTAAACGGCTCTTTTAGCAAAAGTTTTTTTTTCAAATTTTAGAATTTTAACATTATAAATACATGATATAACTCATAATTTTTTTATCACTTTTTACAATTTTCAAACATCAATTTCTACGAAACCTTGTACATCTCTCTGAGTGAAATGGATAAAGATTCTTGGAAGAATTAGTTTCATTCTTCCAATTCCGGAGAAAATGCATCTTCTCAAAATAACAATATCCTTCCTCAAGATTTCAACATCCATCCTCAAGATGACAGTTCCCAAAATTTCCATATACATCGTCTAAATTTCTCAGAAGGTCGAAATTTTCCACCCAAATTTTATGTATCTACCACAATTCCCCTTTATGGCCCCTCCTCTGTATGGATTTCCTCCGGCCATGGGTTCAAACTCATCAAGGAGATTTAGTACAGATGGATCAGGCACAAACAAGGACACTCCAACTCCACCGTCTCAAAAATCGTCTCCATTCTCACCACAATGCTCTCCAATAGGTCTTGAAAATATCAATCTTATGGCCGACCTATCAAGTGCCGAAGAAGCAAACACTCATGCAGAAAATGAGCTTCTTGTAAGTTGTTGGCTAGATATTAGCACTCATTCAGTGATAGGTAATGCCCAAAAGTTGCAGCAAATGTGGATCCGGATTGCTTATGCTTACAACAACAATCGTCCAGCCAACACACCGTTCAAAATATGGACCGTGTTGAAGTCACATTTTTTTACCCTTCAAAAAAAATGCAAATGGTTTAATGCAATATACACTAAGGAAAAAAAGAACTGGGGGAATGGTTCAAGTGACGCGGATATTATGCTAAAGGCACAGAAAATGTATCCAGAATTGCATGAGAAGCAGGGGTTCAAGCATGTGGGATCCTGGATGATTTTGAAAGGAAGTCCCAAATTTGCAGATCCAGATAATGATTTTCGTGGTACAAAGAAGACAAGAATTAACGAGTCTGGAGCTTACAATTCGTCTACCAACACAGAGTCTAATGAGAATGTCAATCAAGCACGCACTCGTCCAATGGGTTAAAAGACAGCGAAGAGGATGGGAAAGGGTAAAGGAAAATCAAACGCATCGAACAAAGTCAGGAGAAAATTGATGAAAAATTAGTTGAACTAGATTGTTATAACACAAAAAAACTATCGGCAGTAGTTAGCCTAGCCAAAACACGCGAGTACAAAATCCTCATGAAGGATACCTCAAAGAAGACAGATGAACAACTACGTATACACCTCCACATGTGTGATCAGATAAAGAATAATTGGGGCTTGTAATTTTATTTACATGTTTATTTACATGTTGTTTTCAATGTGTAATTTGATTCCTTGTTGTTTCAAATATAAGTATTGTAGTTTTATTTCATTTTATGTAATGTGATTTTCTTCTTCTGTGCAATGTATTTATCTTCCGTTATAAAATTACCTACTAAATTACAAGTTGAGAAACTAGCCGTTGGAAAACTAGCCGTTATAAAACCAGTCGTTGGAACAGTCGTTGTAAAACTAGCCGTTGGAAATCATATTATATATATTGGAGTAACACACTTTCAAATTCACCACTACACAACTTCTTAATCCTTTTCACTAGACAAAAAATTTATTTCCAAATTATCAAACATGTCTTCATCTTCGAACTCATTCTCCGACGAGAGTGATATTGACAGTCTCATCGAATTCATAATGGATGACACAACCGAGAAAGAATATTTGGCATTAATCCAACAGCAACGAGCACTTCTCGATATACCGCAGAGTTCTTCAGCATAACTAAAAAATGAAGAACAGACGTGGAACGAGATCGTGAGGGTGCACACACTAGGCTTTTCAATGATTACTTCTCCAATAATCCAACTTGGGGCAGTGACGTATTTTGACGACGATTTCAAATGGGTAAAGATTTATTCTTGCGCATAGTTAATGCATTGGAGAACCACGACAAATATTTTCTATGGAGAGTTGATGCAGTTGGAAAAAAAGGTTTTTCACCACTTCAAAAAAGCACGGTGGCCATACGCCAACTAGCACATGGTGGTCCTACCGACCATTATGATGAGTACTTACAAGTTGCTGAAACAACTGCCATCGATTGTTTATATAATTTTTATCGATGTGTGATTGAAGTATTCAGTGAATATTACTTGAGAAAGCCTACTGCTACCGACTGTGCACGTTTATTACAAATGCATGAACAGAGGCATGACTTTCCTGAATGTTGGGAAGTCTTCATTGTATGCATTGGGAATGGAATAATTGTCCAGTCGCTTGGAAATGTCAATTTATAAGAGGTGATCATGGTGTTCCAACAATCATGCTTCAAGCGGTCGCGTCTGCAGACTTGTGGATATGACATGCTTAATATGGAGTTGCAGGATCGAATAACGATATCAATGTGCTCAACCAATCTTCTTTATTCAATGATGTTTTACAAGGATGTGCTCCACTTGTTAATTTTACAATTAATGATACGCAATATAAACAAGGATATTATGTTACAGATGGAATTTATTCGGAGTGGGCATGCTTTGTGAAGAGTTTTCAATGTCCGTAAGATCCAAAGCGAAAATAGTTCAAGGAAATGCAAGAGGCTGCTAGAAAGGATGTCAAACGGGCCTTTGGAGTGCTTCAAGCTCGTTGGGCAATGATTAAAGGTCCAAGTCATTTTTGGTACAAGAATAATTTGAATGATATTATGTATACTTGCATTATTTTACACAATATGATTATCGAGATGAATGGGATACAACATTCGATTGGTCAGAGGAACCTACTAACTCTGATAATGACTCCACATGTAATTCAAGGTTCCGTATGAGCATTCAACGACTACCTCATGAGGAATTCTCAATTGCGTGACAGAGAGAAGCATCATCAACTTCGAGCCGACTTGATTGAACATGTATGGGCACGATTCGGCACTAATTAGCTACATATTTATCTTTCGACAATTGTGTTGTTATTTTGTAAGTTTTATAAATGTATTTTTTTATCGTATTGTTTTCATTAACTTGTTTCCAATAAATTTAATAATATATTATTCAATTGTATTTGATGTTTACCAAATTAAATAATTTTTTTAAAATAAAAATTAATCATACCATTTTAAATATTATGAACTTTTATTATAATAAAAAAGAAATAATATATAGAGGTAAATAATATAGATATATTGAGTGATTTGATAGTGGGACTCATGAATAGTTATTTTTTGGGTAGAAGGGTTGGTAAGGTATTTGTTTAAAGGTAGAGGTTTTTTTACTTTTGAAGGTGACAATGACGTAGCAGTAATGTGGCACACATATACATACTTTTTGGGTAGAGAGCATTGGAGATGCTCTAAAGTTAGAAGATGTGACATATCACCTTAAACTAGTCAAAGTAGGTATTTTTGGGCAAAATTATAGTGAATGTGTTAATTTTGTCCATCTATTTTAATTGAGGTTATTTTTGTCCCATAATTTAGTGAATGAGTTAGAAATGGCCCATGTTCCTTTAAATAATATGTCATTTTCTATTTTTAAATTATTACAAAATAAATGATTGTTTCCATATATATGCTTTCGAATTAACATAATATTGTGCATCTAAATATGAATACTAAAAGTAGTCTATTTCGAATATGATAATGTAAGATGCAACACTAAATCGAGAAACCCAATTGTTGTGGCAATAAATTAATGAGGAAATGGTCACATATACCATCAAATATATAAGAGTGAATAAAAATGTCAAGGTTTGTATCTTTTCTACCATGAAAGATAACAAATATATGTTTTCTATTTATTTTTTTTACTAGTCAAAAGTGGTACAGTCATTATAATTACATAATGATTGTCCTTTTTATTTAGCGTCTGTGTAGATATTGTGTACACGATTATCGTGTATATAATATGAATCGTGTATACGATATAAAACATGTACAAAACGTTACAATTATGTAGTGTAATATCAGTGTATATGATTCAGATTGTGTACACGATAATCGTGTACATGGTATAAGACATGTACAAATTATGTTATAATTATTGTGTACACGCTATAAGTCTAATTATTGTTGACTTATATAGTCAAAAAAAAAAAAGGTAGAAAAGATATATTTGTTATATTTGATGATGGAAATGATACGATCCTTATGTTTGATGGTACTTTTTGTTAGTGTTGGATTTTCCAACATTTAATTAATTTTTCATTTTTTATATTTTATCCTAAATCATATTAGATATGTTAGATAATATTTAGATATATTTGATTTTGAATTAGATATGTTTTATCTTTTTAAAGATTGGATCTTTTTAAACTCATGTAATTTGAATTGAAAATTATATCTTATACTAACAACCTTTCCTAGTTTTAGGGAAGTTGTTATTCTCTCTTCTTTTGATAGGATTGAACGTGATGATAGAGAATCAAACACGTGAGAATAAGAAAGAGTCAAGGATGTGAGGAAGAATTGATCAAGTCAAACACATGAAGAAGTCAAGAAGAGAAGATCATGGAAGTAGAGAAACAAGAAGTGATGATCATGCATCATTAACACGTGAGATCATTGAGCACTTTGATGAACATGGAAAATGGATACAATATAATGTACTACGAGGTCTATAAATAGATGAAGTCTGCAAAAGATCGGTGCACAGAAATAGAGCGATCAAGCAGTCAAAAGTCGAGCAGTACACTAGTGTCAAGTTTTGTGCTGGTCACACTGAGACAACACCTCTTTTCTTATATAGTCATATAGTTTGCATACTCTTGACCGTTTAGAGCTACTTAGAGTGATCAACTGTGAGGTTTTGTATACGTCTCTAGTTTACTTAGACATTCCCAAAGGACGTATTGAGTTATTGTACGAAAGAATCTCTTCTAAAGGTATTTCTATCTCCTTGTATACATACGAAAGATCAATAAAGGAGTTTTCACCCTGAAGGCATTCCACGAGTATTTGTATACTCGTGGATACATCGTTTGTGTTCTGCATATTTCGTTTTTGATTTATTTTCCGATGTGTTACGCTGGTGTTATCAACACCATTGACAATACCGTTTACTCTGACTATTTTATTTCGATTTCAGATCCACGCTACACTTTCTATTGGTATTAGAGCCACAAAAAAAATGTAACAGGCATCCTCGCAGTGTTATGTAACACCAAACTCGCAATGTAATGTAACACCAAGGACAACACCAGTTTGGTACATTGTGTGCGTCTTTTCTGGAATTTAAATTTAAGCATCCCTAGGTTTATTCTTTCGGTTTATATCATATCTAGTGGATATATTTGATTTTTGGATGACCCAATTTCTGTTTAAAATTCAAATTTAGTGACTCCTATTTTGTGGAAAATTTGTTGAGATTTTTGTGCTACAAATTCTTATCTGTTGAATTGATTTCTCTCCAAGTCAAACGGCTCAAAGTTTATTTTTTAAATTTAAACTCTCGCATAACTCACTCACTCTCTCTCTCTCTCTAGAAAATCGATCCTGTTTATTCATTCATCCCGTTTCTTCTTCATCTCTATGTTCTTTTTTCGAAGCTCTGAACCATATGGCTAATTCTTCCCTTTACCAAGACTTGAGAGTTATCTTTGAACATCTTAAGTAATTCTTTCCCACTCTCCATAAAACCCTAAATTTGGCTAGGCATTCGAACGGTGTTGCCAACACCGGCGAAACACTGGCCATACCACCTACTCCTGCCTTTTTTTTTTAAGGTAAGGACGAAGCTACTTTCTTTTCCTCTCTAATTTTCTGTGACCTTAAAGCTAGCCCTTTGCTTCAAGATACTGGTTTACTAAGATGATGCTGCCAAAGAAATTTTAACTGGCAATCGAATTTGTGATTCGCCCTATACACCGGATGTTGCTCCTTTTGTTGGCAACATTTGGCCCAACATCTCTTTTGATATACATTTTGCAGGGCTTCATATATTGAAAGTGATGAACATTTTTTTTGATGAGCTAATTTCAGCTGAAAAAGGGGAGAAGGTAATTGAGAAGGTATGGTAAGACAATTCTCATAGTGAAAGTGGCAGAGGAGGAAGTTTTGATGAATCTTTTTCATAATTGTGTTGAATGATTAATTCTTAAGTGTTTGTGATTGTTTGTGATTGCAGGATTAAGGGGTAGTTCTAATTAAGGTGGAGATCTAATCTAATTGATTTAGGTTTTGAGCTGAAAAAGCAAAAAAAAAAGGGGGAGATTGTTAGTGTTGGATTTTCCAACATTTAATTAATTTTTGCTTTTTCATATCTTATCCTAAATCATATTAGATATATTAGATAATATTTAGATATGTTTGATTTTGAATTAGATATGTTTTGTCTTTCTTAAGATTGGATCGTTTTAAACTCAAGTAATTTGAATTGAGAATTCTATCTTGTACTAACAACATTTCCTAAATTTAGGGAAATTGTTATTCTTTCTTCTTTTGATAGGATTGAATGTGATGATGGAGAATCAAACACGTGAGAATAAGAAAGAGTCAAGGACGTGGAATTAAGATTGAACGTGAGGAAGAATTGATCAAGTCAAACACATGAAGAAGTCAAGAAGAGAAGATCATGGAAGTGGAGAAACAAGAAGTGGAGATCATGCATCATTAACACGTGAGATCATGGAGCACTTTGATGAACATGAAAAAGGATACAAGATAGTGTACTACAAGGTCTATAAATAGATGAAGTCTGCAGAAAATCGGTGTGCAGAAGTAGAGCGATCAAGCAGTCAAAAGTCGAGCAGTATACTAGTGTCAAGCTTTGTGTTGGTCACATTGAGACAACACCTCTTTTCTTATATAGTCATAGAGTTTGCATACTCTTGACCTTTTACTGTAGGTGCTTAGAGTGATCAACTGTGAGGTTTTGTATACGTCTCTAGTTTACTTAGACATTCCTAAAGGACATATTGAGTTATTGTACGGAAGAATCTCTTCTAGAGGTATTTCTATCTCCTTGTATATATACGAAAGATCAATAAAGGAGTTTTCACCCTGAAAGCATTCCACGAGTATTTGTATACTCGTGGATACATCGTTTGTGTTCTGCATATTTCGTTTTTGATTTATTTTCTGCTGTGTGTTACGCTGGTGTTTGACAACACCGTATACTTTGACTATTTTATTTTGATTTCAGATCCACGCTACACTTTCACTTTTTAAACCACTCCTTATATTTAATGGTATTTTAAAACCACTCTTATATGTTTGATGGTAGAATTGGCCGTTCCCTTGTAAATTAATTACTAGACTATTCTACTAACTAGTGGTGCTCCCACGCGAAACGTGACTAAATAATTTTTTAAAGTTAAGAAATGAATATAGATAAATTTTAAATAATTGTATTTTACATATATTTTTATGTATATTGTAATATTAAAAGACATTGAGCACTTATATTATTACTTTTATTAAAATTACTTCTTATATTACACATTACGAAGTACATACTTCTACTATAAAATACTTCTGAATTAACTTCTAACTTTATAAGACTTTAAATATATATTATCTTAAACATTTATGTTTACGTACATGAATTTCAAAAAGTAGTAATATTCTTCTATTAAATATTTTATCACAAATTCATATCAAAATAAAAAAGACGTTTTAAAAGAAGACACATGAGTATGTCATGTGAAAAAGTATTTTTCTATAATAAATTTTATTATGTAGATTCATATACTTTAGAAACTTTTAACTTAAATTTTTTACAATTCATAATTATTTAAACAAAATTTTTATAGTATATATAATATACATATATAAAAAAGATATTATTTTATCTCTTTTACTATAATGTATCATTAATCAAAAATTATATATGTTTTATTTTATTTTTTATTATAATATTTGATAGTTTATCAAGAATGTCATGTAATTTAAAATGATTAAATTAATTTAGGAAACAAAAATTAATTCTTACAGAAAAAGAAAAATTTTATAAATCAACTTGATATGACATTTTTACGAAGGGCAAATATTTTACCAATTTATTATTATTATATATAGATATATACTACCTCCGTCCCAAAATAAATGACGTTTTAGCAACTAAAATTTGTCCCAAAATAATTGTCGCTTTCATATTCCAAAGCATATTTACATACAATATACCAAATATGCCCCTATTTACTCATCTCAAATTAAATGTGTTAAGAGATAAAAGCTCATCATTAATTAAACATAAATAAGGGTAGATTGAATTTTTATCACATTTCTTGATATATGTACAAAAGACTAAAACGTCATTTATTTTGGGACGGAGATAGTATATTAGAGGAGTGGTGAAACCTTGTTGGGTTTGGTGCCCTCCTTAAACCGAGGAACTCGTTAATAATAAGAAAGTTTTTATTGGTATATAAAATTGTGTTCACGTGGCTTTAATTTACTCATACTTGTTTTACTCATACTTAAGTCAAGTTTACAGGTGGAGAGCACCAAAATATATGCCATCAAACAGATATTTCCTTTTCTTTTTTAAAAGAGGAGTAGTTTTATGTGACAATGTTTTAAGAATAGTTTTATATGAGATAAGTTAATTCATATTTTATACTTTAGAATCAATGATATGTAAATTTGTGAGATGAATTAAGTTAGTTGATAAAAATATGTCTCATAAAAATTATTCATAAAAACCTTATCAAGTTAGTGTTTTTTAAAGCTTTATTTAAATATAGGTTTAACTAGTCTTTTTTTGGTCCCCATCCCAAATTATTTGCCTCGAATCAGTTCACTCATTAACCCATTCGTGAATCTTAATTGAGGAGACCGTAGATTAATTTATAAAGCTAAGTGAATAATTAATCAGTACTGATTGTCATTAAGTTGGTGAGCCCAAGATGAATAGCGTGCTAGCATTACATGATATTCTATTTGGTAAAAAGGAAAAGAATATAAAATAAAAACATTGTCCTGTTTTATTTTAATTTATTCACAATTTTTTTTATATATACTAACATCCATGCATTTGGGGCGATCCACTGGTCACGTGTTCTGACGTGTTACCATGCGTCAGAGTTTTCCGTACGCCAACTTGTTCTCATGTGTAATGTTAGTGATACATTTTAACTATATATTAATCATATTTTTAGTGATATTATCTGTACGTTAACAATTTTTAGGTAGACATTAATATTCTTCATACATTTTAGTTATATTAGTAATATATTATTATTATGTTAGTTGTACCTTTACATATACTAGTACTCACACCCGCGCATCGCGCGGTCTGTGATATAATGTTGGTAATATTAATTATTTGATAATATGGTGTGAATGATTTTAGTATATATAATAACTAAGAAATTTTAATTTTGATAAAGATGATTCAATTCATAACAATATATCAATATTATACACATCCAATTCACTAATCTTATAATTAATACTAAAAACACAAGTATGAATCATGATCTTTAAATCAAAATTGGAAATTTTACCTGCAAAGTTTATAAGTCTTTTAAAAAACTTCTCTATACACAACTTTTCTAGTTGAAACATTTTCTATTATCTATGTTACAGACTAATATCATCAGTTATTTAAATTAAATATACTAAAAAAACTAAAGAAAATTATGAATTAAAAATCAAATTTAATTACTATATATATAAATAATACATAATAAAATTAGAAATTTTATGTAGGAACTTGATGCAAGCACTTTCAATTATATATTTTCAACCTTTTATTTTAAAATAAAATGAATTACAAAAACATTTTTAATTAATATCGTTTAACATCAAAGATGACAGATAAGTATTACATTATATGTATCACGTAAATTAATTGATATAGCACGACATTGATCATTACAATTCAAGTCCAACACAAAATCGAAATGTAGTACTTGTGATAATGATGATGACAATATAATTAGAAACTAAGCATATAATTTAAATAATCAACTGAGCCATTTAACGTCGCACTCTCATATAAAAATATACGAAGTGTTAAGTGTAAAGTAAAAGATGAAAGTTTTATTTAATTATGAAATATTTATAATTGTATACTTAACAATATCTCAATTTATCATTAAAATATATCAATAAAGAATAAAGTATTGAATGATATTACATATTTGAAATATAAATATTAATTTAAAAAATATTTAGGATGACATATAATTCAGACAAAATACATATTATATATATACATATATGTATATACACAAACCTTTAATAGTATTATATTTATTTATCAATTTACATTAAATATGATATAAATTATCCCTATGCAAATTAATATTTAATATTGAAATTGTTGTTTGGATATCTATTGTTTGTATTTAAGAAAAATCATTCAATAAAAGTTATATTATATTTATTTATTAATTTACATTAAATATTATATAAATTATCCCTATGCAAATTAATATTTAATATTGAAATTATTGTTTGGATATCTATTGTTTGTATTTAAGAAAAATCATTCAATAAAAGTTAATTTAGTTAAGATCAATAAAATGAGAATAAACTAATACAATATTTATATTATTAAATCAAATGGATTAAATAGTAAAAAAATGCAAATAAAAGAATTTTTTAACGTGACACTTTAAAATATTAATTTAAAAATACTTAGAATGACATTTAATTTCACACTAAATACATATTATAAATATATGTATGTATATACACACATCTTCAATATTGTATACATATTTATTAATTTATATTATATATGATATCAAATATCCTTTAACAAATTAATGTTTATTATTGAAATTATTGTTTGAACAATATCTATTGTTGGTATTTAAGAAATTATTAAAAAAATAAATTAATTAATATTAATAAAAATAAAATAAGAATAAACTAATAAAATATTTATATTATAAATTGAATGTATTAAATAATAAAAGATACAAAATAAAAAAAGAAAAACAATTGTCGACGTTACACTTTTGTGGGGAAAATGATATTTCTGTAAATATTTCAAAATTTTCCTCTATTATTATATTATTAGAAATATATAGATAGATTTATATATTTATTTTTTCTCTTGAGTTTCTATACAATAAATATAAAAGTAAATACAATAAATATTAATAATTTTTTGTTAATAAATGTAAAATGAAAGTTAATAATGATTTCTTAAAATAGAAATATTTAATAAATGAAATATTTATTATAGTTATTTTTGGCAGAATATTCTGCCACTACAAGAAATTCTCTCATAGACTACTCCCCTATGACAACGGTTTTTTTAAAAAACCGTAGTCATAGCTAAAATTGGCGTTGTCGTAGATAAAACTGTTGTCGTAGAGTGCAAAAATGCGTTCATAGACAACAAAAATGCGTTCATATCCGTCACGCAACAGTTCATGACAACAATGAGTTTTAGTAAACAGTACCACCTATCTTTATTTAGATAGAAACACAGTTCTCTTCTCTTCTGAAGCATGGATAATTCTCTTGACAACATTATGATATCTTGTAAGGTTATGTTTGCCTCATTATATGGACAAGGGTGTTGATGTATTTCAAGTCCCATCCTATAATAGATAGTTGATCAAGATTGTAGTTTTTCAGTACCAAACTAAACTCATTGACATAGCGAATCAAACTGGATTCCTTCTGCATGTTGAATACTTGAGATCGACGACATGCTGTTAACACGTTTGAATCAGGATGGAGATGGAGATGGAAGCAGATTGCATAAGATTGATATTGATGGATGCAGCTGGGTACGTGCGATCCTCGAGTAGCTCCACAAATGTACGAGAAGCTGGCCGGAAGAGTGAATTGTCATTCTACATTGCAAAATTATCTTGGCACTCATCCTTCTTGTGAAAAGAGAGTAAAAATACTTGCTGAAGCTCAAGTCATGGAAGAAGCCCTTTCCATATATAGGGAGGTCCAAGTTGGAGGTGTTGTTGAGTCATTTCTTTAGCTTCTTTCTTTTCTCATTTCTCAATCAACTAACTTTTTTGGATCTTACCCATCTATCTATCACTTGCATTCTGCTATACTCATGGAATTTCTTTTCTTATTTATCTATGCTTCTTTTTATTTTTATTAGTTTGGGCGATAAATATGCCACTATTATGTCCTCTGAATGATATAAATCTAAAATTATTATGAGATTTTATTTGAGTTGAATCCTTATTTTGTATATTTAAATTTCAATTAATTGAAAATAATTATTAAATGATGCTGAAACTTGTAAAAGACAACGCTGAAAATAAACTACGACAACGGATTGGAAACTGTTGTCGTAAGGGTCTACAACAACGGCAACAATAAAAAACCGTTGCCTTAGATAGCTACGACAACGGCGGGACAACGGTTAAAAATCATTGTCTTAAGCCTCTACAACTACGGTAAAACACCGTTGTCAAAGCGTTGTGGTAGTATCTACGACAACGGCGGGACAACGGTTAAAAATCATTGTCTTAAGTGTCTACAACAACGGTTCAAAACCGTTGTCGAAGCGTTGTTGTAGACGGAAAAGACAACGGTTATTTGGAATCACAAACCTACGACAACGGTTAAAAACTGTTGTCTATGTGCGTAACTACCGTTGTCGTAGCCATCAAAGACAACGGTTAATAACGTTGTCTATGTGTGAAAAAATGATGACCCCTACGACAACCCTAGCTACGACAACGCCTGTTTTTGGGCTACGACAACGGTTAAAAACCGTTGTCTATGTGCATTTTTCTTGTAGTGTGCTTTTATATATATATATAGATGACTATGTTAACATAAATGTTTAAGTTATATTACATAAAGGTATAAGTATTATCACGTAAAACTATATATATATTTTCAAATTGTATCGAAATTGATTTTTTCAAAGTTCAATAATTACTCAAACGTTATCATGATATTTATACAAAAAGTATGATTAATTTAATATAAGGGCTTAATATCAAATTTGGTATCTGAATCTAGAGGTTACTTCAAATTTGATATTCAAATGTATGGAGTCATTGTAAATAGTCCACAAATTAAGTAAAAATGATCAGTGTTTGTTCTCGCTATTAAAATTCCGTCCAAATGGACGGAAATCAACTATCCTATGGATCATCCCCTATATTCGGGTACCAAATTTGAAATAACCCTTAGTTTTAGGTACCTAATCTGATATTAACCATTTTCAAAATAAAGTTAATCTTTAGTCTAGCCTAGGTGCAACATCTCAGCCTACTGCCAAAAATTGTGCACACATCTTTAAAATATTGACAAAGAACTAGTTTCATCATATGAATCAACCAATGATTTGATTTGACTTCATTACGCATGAATTCTTGTTAAAATCAAATCATTTTTATCCGAACTACCATGTGATCTTGAAGTCTTATCATAAAACAATTTTCAATCAATTTTTACAAGTTCAATCTTTAAACTTGTTATAATTAAATCAATATGAAATAGTAATATTAGATTAGAGATAATTAAAAATATCATATAATCTTAGCATAGTTTAGGTGCAACATACTGTTAAAAATTGTGCAAACATCTTTGAAATATTGAAAATGAACTAGTATTATCACATGAACCAGCATGTGATTTGATTTGACTTCATTATGCATGATTACATGTTAAATCAATTCATTTTTATGGGAACCACATGATCTTGAAGTTTGGTCATAAAACATTTACAATCTATTTATACAAGTTCAATCTTTAAACTAGTTATAATCATATCATTATGAACTTGAAATATCACATTCGGATTATTTTAAAATATCGAATAATCTTTTAACTTTATTTTGAAAAGAGTTAATATCAGATTAGCTACCCGAAACTAGGGATTATTTCAGATTTGGTACCCGAATGTAGGGGATGATCCATGGGGTAATTAAAATCCCCAACCGGTTGTGGAGACGGGTGATTGACCAACCCATCCCACAACCTATTTCTCCTCCAATCTTGTGTCATGTGGCTTAATATGATTGGTTGTGATTAATTTTTGTAGATATAATTTAAATTCTTGATAAATGATATATATTTCATTTTATTTTATTTTTTAAAAATAATCAAAATTTCTATATTTTTTTTATCTATAAATAGAGTCTAATATTGACATATTTTGAATTACAATCAGAAACTTTCTATTTTCTCTCAATCTCAAATTCTATCTGTTTATTCACTCTTTTCTCATATAATTTCTTTTCGTATTCCCATTAATGTAATTTTAATACAATTATTGTAATTTAATTTAGTTATTGTTTTAGTATGTTATTTTTTGTGTATTTTCAAAATAATTTTCTTACCATAACTGCGGAGTTAAAATATCTTTTTAATCTATGCAATTATTATTTTTTAAAATATAATTAAAAAAATCTCAAAATAGTATACAATTTCATATTAATGATTGTAGTGTATGTATAGATGAGAGAAAAATAAATATTTTATTAAAAAATTAGATTGGGTTGGGTTGTTGATAAAGTATAAAAAAATTGGGATTGAGTTGAATTATAGATTGTATATGTATATGAGAGAGAAATGAATATTTTATTAAGATGTTGCGTTGTTTTGGATGGTTGATAAATATAGTCGAATGCAAGACTTTGAACATAGAAGACCTAGTCTATTTTATTTTATTACATTTTGGAAGTAAAACCTTATCTCTTTGATACAAGTACAACCTTTCCTATCTATATATATCTATAAAAAGAAGACCTTCAATAAAAATAACATAACTAATTTTCCCTCCTAAATTTACATACTATAATTGGAAAGAAGTTAGTTACAGGAATTAAAAAAATCAAAAATAAAAAGATTTATACTTTTAAGGATTGTAGGGTCTATAGCCTATTGGTAGGCTATGTAGGTTATTTTTTGTCTTTTTTTATATTTATATAAATCACATTCTTTAAATTAAATCATTTTTTATTTAAATTTTTGTTATAATCTATGATATATCAAATTTATCATTTTTGTATCTAGAATTTAATTGTTTCTTTTATTTTGTATTCACAATTTTGATAACAAGTGGGTTATAAGTGAATGAGTGTATACTTAATGCATATTAAATAAGAAATCATGATTTCAAATTAAATGATTTATTCATTTAGAATTTATGTTTAATAAATGATTGATCAGTTTTATCGTTTTTATTATAATTTGTTTATTGTAATTTTTAATTTTAATGAGACCATGAGACAATTTTAGGGACGTAGGTTTTTTAACAAATCATAATTTCAAATTAAATAGTTTCTTCATCTAAAATTTATTGTTAATGCATGATATATCAAATTTATCATTTTTTAAGAATTCTAATTTGTTAATTTACATTGCATCGTAAAAAATAACAATGTATAAATTTGATATTTAATTTTTTGTGCATAATTATATTTAACACAATTAGAAATACAAAAACAAATGACTAAATTAAACAAAGATTAGGAAATAAAAAAATAAATTTTAAAATACAAAGTTTTTGACTTTTGGAGAAATTAATTATAATGAAAAACATTTTTATATAGTTGTTTGGTTTATTTGTCAATTTAAGCGGGTTCAATATTCAGTTATCTACGTTATTTGAATATATATAGCAATATATTTAGGTATTTATATCTTTTCTTTAATTAACTATAAATAATTAAGTTATTGGTTAGACCGAAAATTTTAAGGAAATTTATAATTGTGAACGTCAGGGAATATGCAGTTTTGTCAATAAAATCAAACACTTATTAAGCATGCATCAAAAAAATACAATAATATATTTATCATGACACTTATGTCTATATTATAAACTGCAACATGCATAACATATTTTTAGGAGTTAAAATGTTTTTTTAATATCAATTATCGTTTAACATCCATAACACAATAAATGTTTCTCATTACTAAATTTAATTTTTTTTTATAAAATTGGTGTCATTTTTAACAACTTCATATTTTAAATATAGATTTTATAATTCATTGTTCAACAAAAATATAAATATATATATTATTGTTTGCATTTTAAAAACGCAATAGTATTTAAAATGAGAAACAGTAGAGATAAAATGTCTAAATTCTTATTGATATATAATTTAGGTTACGATAATATTATCACATTATATTATTAAAAATTTTAAAATTAATAAATTAAATTATAAAACATGTATCGCAGGGTATAATTCTAGTTATTTAGTTAAAAAAAAAACAAGGTACAACCTTTCGTAAATAAAGTACTTTTGGGGCACGTGAAAATGCCCAAAACCAGGCAAAACTTTCTTCACCAGTTTTAAGGTTTAAAGTTTCTTATTACATGGGAATAAATTATTTCCGTTTATAGAAAAATTAAGGTAAGAAATATACGATTCCCCACGTGTCAATAACTAATTAGGCAACGCCACTTTTACTAGAGAATCACTGATTGGTCCTCGATTTCTCAAATAATTATAGTTTTAGTCCCCCTCACATTTTAAAAGTGCTGTATTGTCCCTCCAAACAAATAAAGAAACACTTCTTTTTCATCACAAAAGACTTCTTTACTCACAACAACAGCTTAATTGACTTTGATATCAAGGTGCTCCATCATTTCAAGAAATTTCTTCATCCTATCAATTTGCAGAGACTTCATTCATAAGCTTTTAAAAAGGTACAATATACTTTTTTTAATTCCTAGCTATTTCTTGAAAAATTAGCTTTAACCTAGCTAAGTATTGAGATCTAAGTAACCACAACCCATTGTCACAGAAAAAACCCTAGAAATCTTGATGGGGAGGGGGAAAATAGCGATCAAGAGAATCGACAACTCAACGAGTAGACAAGTAACCTTCTCGAAGAGGAGAAATGGGCTTCTAAAGAAGGCGAAGGAGCTCGCGATTCTTTGTGATGCAGAAGTTGGAGTTATAATATTTTCCAGCACGGGGAAGCTCCATGAGTATTCGAGCTCAAGGTAATTTGAACATTTCATGATTTATATATCAATTAAGAATAGTAGGATCTTTACTTTTCTTTGAAGAGTTATTTTTGCTGTTTTAGAAATATAATAAATCACATGTTTGGCAAGGATTTACTAGTACTAGGTAATTAATATTTCCCCCAAAATATGGTCAATGCTGATTTCTTCTTTGTATGTTATATATGCCATCAGTTTAACAGTGTGCATCAAAGTATGTAAGAAGAACTTGCCATTTGCATTGCATCATGTTAAGAAACATGCAAGACTAATTGGACCAACATTTCATGTGTTTTTAAGTCATGAATGTAAACTCTGTGTGTGTTTATGTATAGATTATCATTACATGTAACTAATGTAGTTCGAGTAGAGATCAGTTTGGTTGCAGAATATAGCTAAGAAAAACCTAGAACTTCATGTTTATTTGAGAGTAGTTTAGACTCTAGAAGCATACCACTCTAGAAAAACCTAAAACTTCTAGTGGTTAATATCATGATGTGTTTCAATCATTTTCAGGTTTTTATTGCTTAAAGCTTTATATGATTAATACTGTTACATGATACAAATAACACAAAAACTTATGTGAGACGGTCTCACGGATAGTTTCCGTGGGACGGATCCTTAAAACCCATGAATTGAATTCATATCCACAGATTTCTATATGAATTGATATGTGTGAGTTATGGGTTGACCCGTCTTACGAAAAAAAATCCATGAGACGATCTCACACAAGAACTACTCTACAAATAATACCCTTTTCATTAATTTTCAGTGAATTGTTTTTTGTAAATGAAGTAATGCCTTTTTGTAAGACACTAATACTACATTTAAGTTATATATAACCACCTGATTGGTGGATTTGAGGTGAGATTTGTAAATTCATGGTAACAAATTTACCCGTGGTTTTAGATATATATATATATATATATATATGTGTGTGTGTGTGCGCGTGTAATTGCACGTGGATTTGAAATCCATGGATTTCATTTTCAACTAGTTTTAGAGTTATTTTGGTGGATTCCAAATCCACTCCAACTTGAGTGGATATCAAATCCTCTCATTTCAAATTATTGGATTTCAAATCACTTCATCCAAATCTAACTTAGAGTTTATTATGTTTTTTACCCAATATTTATCGGGTCTAACAATTATTTCCAACCATGAACTTTTTTTCGGTAGACAATTTTACCATTTAACTTTTAAAGTTCAAAAATTTAGGTAAATTTCAATTCGAAATGCCAAATATCTGGGCTCAGATTGGGCAATCAAGCCCAAATTTCGGGCTATTAAGCCTAGTTTGCTAATTTTAGGCCGCCAATTTATCTTTTCATTTATATATATATATATATATATTTACTTTTGTATTACATTTAATTATTTAGTAAAAATTAGTAAATTGGGTCAGATAGCCCAAAATTAGCAATATGGCATTTTGAGCAAAAATTGCTGACTAGAAGAAAATTAAATTCAAAGGTTTGATATCTTATTTTAAAATGAAATGATCGATAATTTAGTATATATACCTCTGTGAAGAACACATTTTAATGGGAGAAGAACTATATATATGTTGAACTACTGATTAGAGAGATTTAATTAGCATATAGAGTGTCGTTAAGCTACTGATTAGAGAGATTTAGCATCTCAAACGTAGTTAATTAGAGAGAATTTAAGTTTAATCTTGAATTCCTCAACCGATGTGTGTATAATAAAAATAAAAATTAGACCCTTATTTATAGTTGTAAGAGAATCCCCATAGATATTGCATGGAGTGGAACCACATTTTGATTATATCCAACAACTTTGTATTGGATATACTTATCTAATTAATTATTTATATTTGACTTGATAAATAATAAATGCAAGATATTAATGAAGCACAACGATTTCTGAGTCTCCAATTACTACATTTTTGTTATATAATAAGCCTCGTTCTAAAGTTCTTGTAATAAAATAAGATAAGGGACATAAAACTTAACAAACATACCCTTAATTACTTATTTATATATGATTCAAGGAATCATATTAATTTTATAAAAAATATATTAAATCCCTCAATTTTAACTAAGGGATATATATTAATAGGGATAATTTGGAAATAAAAATAAATAAAAGTGTAAGACCACACTTAATATGAAATACAATTTATTATAAAACGAAGGGAACATGGATTAGTAGATATTCCCCATAAAAACCCTTGTTAGCTTTGAACTTTGAATTGTGTGGATATATATATATATATATATATATATATATATATGTATGGTATTTAATTAATCTTAATTATTTTGTAAAACATTACTCTTCACACAACACGAATAGTATTAAAGTGGTTAAAAATTAAGATAGATTGTCTATTAATCTCATAGAATCCTGTTCAGACTTTAAATTTTAATATTGGGCTTATCTTTTTGTGGAACAATTTCAGCATGAAATCAGTTATTGAGCGATATGGTGAAACAAAAGAGGAACAAAATCAACTGCTCAATCCAGGGTCTGGGATAAAGGTATGATTTATGCATGATTCTTATATTCTTACTCAATTTTATGTTAATTGTATGAGGAGTAATTGCCTTGGAATATCTAATTATACACAAATACTTCTGTGAGTCGGGTGCATAGATCTGGGATCAATGCACCTGGGTCGATCCGCCCACGCGCCTAAAATACGCGCTTCCACGCGCATCCCACGCGTTCCCATGCGCCTGGGTGGATGCACTCAAATCCACCCAAATTCGCTCTAGGTCACATATATTTACGTTATGTTAAAGATATCTTTAGGTTTTGTTAGGAATACATTTATGTTATGTTAGAGATATATTTGTATCCTAATTTCATACCCTTAGATTTTTAAAGATACATTTATACTATATTAGAGAAACCTTTATGTTATGTTAACAATACCTTTGAATCCTGATTTCATACCTTTAGAATTTTCAACTATACATTCATACCTTTTAGCAATGTTAGAGATACCTTTTAGTTATATTAAAAATACCTTTTAGCTATGTTTGTGATACATTTATATATTGGATAATGTATCTTTAACATAATAAAAATGTATCTCTAACATAACATAAATGTATCTCTAACATAAGGTAAAGGTATGTGTACAAAATGTGCCGAAGTTAGGGTTTTTTTAAGTTAAATATATGAAATTTGAGCACAAAGGTATTTTTAACAAAACTTAAAGGTATGTCTAATGTAACGTAAAAGTATCTTTAACATCACCTAAAGGGCTTGACCAAAATCCGAAAAGTAGCGCAAAAAAAAGAAAGAAAAGGAAAACGGGTCAAACGCCTCAAATCCAACCCGAATGCATGGATCTAAGATTCATGCAATACTGATTCACAAGAGAGTGACTCCTAATTATATCACTTCGAATAATTCATGGAGACCCACAAAAAGTGGTTAAACAAATAAAAAGTTATCCAATTTCTAATTATTATTTTTAATGAGCCTGGGGTAGTGAAAAGAAGGAGAAATTTAATGACTAGGGCTTGATGTATTTTATAATGTATGGTGTGTATAGATTCAAATTGAATATTATTTGAATATACATGAATTTTGAAAATTTAAATTAACAGAACAAGTTTTGAATAAGCCCTAATTAACAAGTTATATCATAAATGCACAAGGGAAAGGGTATATATGATTCATGAATATATGTACCGAATTATTTTGGAGAAGTTATTAAATGGCTAGAAAAATAAGACACAAATTTTAGAGGGTGTTTGGCTAAGTTTATAAGCTCCTTAAAAGAGTTTATAAGATGTTAAGTGCTTATAAGTTCATCAAAAGTGTTTGGCTAACTTTAAAAAATATGATCTTATTTTATGAGCTTATAAGATATAAGGAGCTTATAAGCTTTTTTCTTTTTTGAAAAGTTGGGAAATCCCAACTTATTTCTAAAATAAGAGCTTATTTTTCAAAACACCTTCCAATTTAATCATTGAAATTACACAAATGTCCTTACTAACAACTTATAAGCTCCACAATCTTATTTACCCAAACATTTCAACAACTTATATTAAACTTAAGTTAAACATCTTATAAGCTCTAAAAACATTTTATAAGATATGATAACTTATAAGCTCTAAAAATAAGCTTAGCCAAACACCCCCTTAGTTGAGGTAAGAATCAGACTATTAATTATATGTAAAATGAAATTGTCCCGCTCTATATATTTATTCATCACATTCCCTAAGATACATACAAATCTTGTGAATAACACTACAAATTATTAAAAACGTCGAATCATATTGTATTTTGAACAGGAGAAAAATGAATTAATTTCATAGAATATTCTACAAATTTTCAATGTATTTGATCCATACATGATGTTTAAATTGTGGAATACTCATTGAAGTCTCTTGTCGTTGATACCATCAACATTACATAATATACCAATTCGCAGAGTTATATTAGATGCTATATATGCATCTTCCGTTAAAACTGATATGAGAAGGTTTACAAATTAATTTTATGAGACTGAGCTTTATCATTCATAGAATTAAATTCTTTATAACTAGAATGTGAGTCGTGGATCATAGATTGATCAATCTCATAAAATAAAATCAATGCAGTGATATTATAGGAGTCCGAACATTGTTAATCCTAGGTACACTTATATTGTTTAATTTATCTATTTTGATTGTCTCCTTAATTTGTTCACATCCCAATACACATGTAGAAACATGCATGCATATATATCTAAATAAAAGTATGTTGAATTCGTGGAATTATGCTTTGTAGTTTTGGCAAAGGGAGGCAGCATCTCTAAGGCAACAATTAGAGGAATTGCAGGAAAATCATCGGTAAATTTTATGTTCATTACATGTATTTATTTATGTAGTCATTAGATACATAGTTCAGAAAAGAAAATAAGGAATAAAGGGATGATTGAAAAAATTATATTACAGTGCTAATTAATGGCTTTCTCTATCCATTTCAGCTAAAACTTTTTTAATTATCAATGTTAATCATAAAAATCACATTAATTTTTTTTTCAGTTAAATTTACAACATGACTTTCGACCATATCATCACATATCACCATCTTTCACCTTGTTGCAATTAGGTAGACCATTTGAGGTCCAATTGATGTGTGAGGTCCAAATTTTGATGTAGAGATTCTTAATTAGCATTTTTTAGGATTTGATTGGTATTTTAAGGATTTTCATCTCTAAATATATTAAGGGTGTGTTTGGTAGGAGGGTATAGGTTGGCTAAGGTTTGTTAACCTACATAACAAGGTGTTTGGTAGAAGGGTTATAATGGCTCGGGTTTAATTCCAGGCCTGGACTTAAGTTGTGGGTTTGCAATGGATTGTGGCCTTGATTCTAAACCGATCATTTTTGGTGGGTTAGAACTACGCCCAACAGTAACTTTGTTGCTATACCTGTTTTGCCCTTACTATTCATGGAAAGATTACCTAATTGTCCTTCAATTTCATCAAATCTACATATCTACCCCACATATATATACTCTAAACCCTAGTTCATTTGCACATCCAACGCCCCTGCTCCCACTTCCTCGACGACGAGGATATTTTTAAATTGTGGTCCTTCACTTCGTCCTTAATTATATACGGAATTGTAACAACTTTAAAGGTGGTGATGTGTTGTGTTAGAATTGAAAATGTTATGTTGTAATTGGGAAAAAAAAGAAAGAAAGCTGAAGATAATTCTTTATCATGTAAAAATATTAACCCCTTCTCAATTCTTCTTCAATACTAAATCAAATTAATAGAATTCATTTCTTTACTTATACAATCTGTATTGGACATTAACTTGCATATACATACATTATAGATACATTTGTGCAATGTTGAACTCAGGAAATTGATGGGAGAAGAGCTTTATGGGTTGAGTGTGAATGATCTACAAAGATTAGAAACACAACTACAATTGAGCTTGCATGGTGTTCGCATCAAAAAGGTCTCTCATCCATTCTACTTCAAATATATATATATATATATATATATATATATATTGTAAACTTGATCCTATAACGAAAGGGGCATAGGGTTTTTTTGATGTGGCGATTCAGTATTTATTTAGGAAAAAGAAAAAAATAACCTAGCAAGAAGTATGACATGCATGATTTCCCTCATTAACTTTCTGATCTATATGTGTCTTTACAGGAACAGATATTAACGGAAGAGATTCAAGAGCTTAGTAGGAAAGTAAGTGTGTGCATATATATATATATATATTATATTATATTATAGGGTTAATTTCAATTTTGGTCCCGTATGACCCATTCATTTTTTGGACAACCAAGTATACGTTTTCCAATTTTGATTCTATATGTTTCTACTTTTTACAATTTTGGTTCTATATGTTTTAATTTTTCCAATTTTAGTCCAATTTCGGTTGGAATTATCGAAATCGACGATGCCACGTAAGATTTCTCGATGGTCATCCTGGATTAAAATTGAAAAAATTTAAGACATACAGGACCAAAATCGGAAAATTTTGAAACTTACAAGACCAAAATTGGAAAATTTGACTAAAATTGGAAAAAAATTGAAACATATATGTTTAAAATTGAAAAAAAGTAGAAACATACAGGATCAAAATTGGAAAACATATACTTGGTTGTCCAAAAATAAAAGGGGTCATACATATAAGACGAAAATTGAAATTAACCCTAGCTATATTATCGAATGTTTATCCAGCCATATATATATATATATATATATATATATATATACTATGCAATTTTATTACGAAAAAATAAAAAGGAGAAGAGTTGGAGTCATATAATGATTAGCAGAAGAATTAGATAGTTATTCATAAGAAATGCTCCATAATTATTAATTATGGATTGGTTTCATCAGGGACATTTCATCCAGCAGGAGAATGTTGAGCTGTATAAGAAGGTAAAACTTGTTGAGCAACAAAACATGGAATTGTATAGAAAGGTACACAATAATTATCTAAAGTAGATTGGTTATTCTGTTCATATGATCTGAATGTGTTACTCCGTCCTTAAAAAAAAAAAAAAAAGAGTTGTGCATGTTTCTTCGGGTCAAGGTTATTATATTCAGGGGTCCTAACATACATGTATTTATTTGAGTGACTAGGGTTCATTTGATACCGTAAAATGTAAAAAAATTTACGAAGGTTCATATAATAAAGTGCAATATTTCGAAATTTATACAAAAATTTAGAGGTCAAATTGCACATGATATAGTTCAGATCAGAAAATGTTTTTACCGTATTTCTAATTAGTCGATGAAATGAATACATATAACTTTTTGTGAGCCTTCAAATATTGTCATACTCCATCTATTCATCAAATCAATGGCTCATGAATAATTGTTACAAACATGATATATATATTATACAGTTGTTTTTTGGTTATGTAAAGTGGTGATCAAAATTAATATATAATGTTATGTAACAGGCATATGGGAAGAAGGATATTATAAATGCAGCAAATGGAAATGGTTTTGGTTCAAATAATAATGGTTTCAATATTAGTGGAGCTGAGGTTCATGGATCAATCCAGCTTCAACTAAGCCCACCTACACCACACTTGGAAACCCCAGAAAAAACTTGTGAATCAAGGTTACTTCTTTTCATTAACTAACTATTATTCTCATTATTACGCATATATTCATGGTGGTTTGTGTGAAAGGAACCACACATATACATTTACACACACTGTTTGTGTCACACGAGCCAACATGCATCGTCTCTCACAAACCACACATAAAACCTAGCTAGTTTGTTTCGTGACACGAATCATTATGGTTCGTGACACGAATCATTATGGTTCGTGAGTCATAAACCAACACACATGAATCATGATAGTTCTTGCTACACGATCATGATTGACACAGTTGAAAGTATTTTGATATTTAATCTAAGGGATCCAAATATATACGAGTACTGTTTCTATTAAACAACTTTGTTTTTTAGTATGAATTTTTTTCCTTGATTGTTATTTTATATGAGTATTTCTAGCCATGAATTATTAGTTAACTGAAGGGTAAAGTGAAATAATTATTTCAACAAAACTCATTTTTTACTCCAAAATCAACATATACGTCATTGCAAAGAAGATCAATACCTTTTTGTAATTGTAAAAACGCACATAAAAATGTAATAATTAATTTATGTTTTATAAAATGACTGATAAAATGTAACGAAGTGAATATCTGCTCATCATATCATATGAGGTTGAAAATCATACATAATTAAACAGAACTTGCTGTGTCAAAATTAGAATAAAAATAACTAGTACATGTTTTCGATTCGGCGGGTTTGCACACAATATAAAGTTTGTTTTTTAAATACTTCAACTTCTAATGGAAACAAATAATTAAACTAATTTGCATTTTTTGTTTGGATTATGTAGTCAGCTTAATAATAAGTATAAATGAATTAACTAAGAAGTAAAATTAAGAGTAAAAAAAAACGCAACCAACATTAATAACATAGAATAATACTTTTAAGCTTCAAGAATACCCTAGTTAAAGAAAGAAACATTGCTTATTTCTTTACTAATGAACGTTATTTTCATGCATAAACCAATGTGTTTATCATTTCATCTAATCTTAAGGCTAATTTTTTTTAACTTTTACAGGTAATCATTTATGGAAAAAAAGAGTCAACATCTAATCTTAAGCATCAATTTGTGGGCAAAGAGATTAGTTATTAACCTGCAATAAGATATTTACTGTATAAACTGGGATTTCTGGATTTGATGGGAAGTGAACTGCAACTAACTAGCTCAAAACAATCTGTTGAGGTTAACATATTTCTATTAATCATATATGGCAAATGCTGCTGTGCACCAGGTGCACGGATCTGGATTGGTGCAACTGGGGCGACCCGACCCGGATCCGCGCACCTGGATTTTCCTTTTTTTTTCTTTTTTTTTTTTCACTTCAGGTTGTTACCTTTATGTTGTAAGGATGTGACATTTACGTTATATAAGTGTGACCTTTATATATAAATGTTATGACCTTTATGTTCAGTAACTTAGGAAAAAACGAAGATTTTCAGGTTTTTCGCTTTAAATTAAGACCTTTATGTTGTATTGTTGTAACCTTTATGTACAATTCTTATGACCTTTATGTACAAATATTATGACCTTTATAATTCATAACTTTGAAAAAAAATTGAAATTTTCAAAATTCAGTGCATTTTAAGGATGAATATATGTGCAGCTAAAATTACATAAACGTAAATATGTACAAATTTTGCTAAAATTCTTCATTTTTTCTAAATTAGAATATATAAAGGTCATTACATTTATACATAAAGGTCACACTTATATAACACAAAGGTCACAAACATATAACATAAAGGTAACAACCTGAAGCGAAAAAATAAAATTCAAAAAAAAAAAAATAAATAAAAGTGCGCGGATCCGGGTCAACCCAGACTCGACCCGAATTGTATGTGCACCAGTTGCACAGGAGACTAACTCATCATATATATATTTGGCCATATATGGTTATATCAAGAAATATTATTGGGGTTTTTGGATGATCTTCCATGAGAAAACCAAACCGCGCGAGCTGAGCCAAGGTATGTCTTGATTCTTTCAGCTAAGTATTAAAAATTGCCGTTAGATTACAAACAATGTTGCATGCTTTCAAAAGTAATTATAAGGTAAATAAGTTATACCAATGCAAGAATGTAAATATTAATACAAGGCAAAGGTAGGAATTTAAGCTAATAAATTTATAGAGTATATTGAGCAAACAGGACACATAATATTTTAACATGTTCTCAATCAATCGTATGTTTTTAAAACATGTGGGTTTAAAGTAAGAAGGGTAGAAGAAAAGGATGGAATTGTTTTAAAAAATACATACTTAATTGATAAAAGAATAAAAACAAAGAAGGCAGAAGAGGAAAATGATAAAGGGAGAGATGACTATAGAAGAAACACCGTAAAAATGAAGAAGTAAGACCATCTCCAACCATTTTACTCAAATCCAAACTCAAATCTTGATTTTGCCACCAAATTTGCCACTATTTCAAACCCTTTAAACTCAAATTGGAATATTCTCTTACAATATTCTTAATTTTTATTTTTCAAATTTTATTTAATATCAAATATTTATTTATTTTAGTTCATAAAAAAATTAACTTAATTGGTTTCAATTATAAAAAAATATTTATGAACTATAAATCTTATTAAAATACCAAAAATATATTATAAAATTCATCACAAATACATATTAATATACTAAAGTAAATAATCTAGTCATACAAAAATATTCAATCAAGATATTTCAAAATTTGTAATGATCATCTACATAGTAAAATATTATATATAGTATATGTGTATTAGTGAAATAAGTGAAAGTTATAAATAAAAAAATCAAAAACAAAAAAAAATACAATTTGCGTTGTGAATAGTAAATGACAAATTTGCCACTTACTGTTCACAATGGCAAATCTGAGTTCAAGTTAGCGGCTGCGTTGGACTACCTTTTCCTTTATTTTTGGGTTTGAGTTCAAGTTTGTCTTCTATGTTGGAGTTGCTCTAAGGAAGAGTAAAAGTCAAAAGATTTCACCTCCTCCGATTGACACGTGTAGTTCTGCCAATTGAGCCTATATTGTTTCTACAACTAGATTCCATCTACTCACGCACCTGTAGATCTTCATCCACCTACTGCTCTGCCACTTTCGCATCGACAAAAGTCAGCTGAGCAGATATGCTCGTCTCAAGTCTGGAGTGGCTGATATGGGTAAAAATGGGCTTATGTGACATAGCAAATGAAGCCCAGGCAAAGGCCCAAGACCATAAAATAAAGAAACATGGATTTGAAGGCCCATTTTGGGAAGGCCCATGTAAAGGCCCGTAAAAGCCTTAGACTTTTGAGCCCTTAAGAAGGAGTATAAGAAGGGAAGAAAAGAGTTTTATTACACACATTCATACATACATACACAAATCTAAAAATGACACTTGGACACTAACAAAAGTAAAGCAAATAAAATAAACAGAAGTTTAAGGACAATGATAATTTAGTGAAGCAAGAAATCACAATTACCACTTGAGGTCTGATCTTGATCATCACCCACAATGTATGTGCATAAATTGAGAAGTTCCTACCAGCTCAACCTCTCTCTAGCACAACAAAATTCCATTTCAAAGAGCATCTAAATCATGAAAAAAGAAGAAACAAAAGGTCACAACTGTCTAATTTTCATTACTAGAAATCACTCAAATTCCAACAGAACAATTCCGTTGAAATTTTGCAAAATTCTATTGGAATTCTTCATTCCAACGGAAGTGGACAGTCGAAAAAAGGGGCGTTGGAATTTAAATTGCGACGGAAATTCCAACGGAACATTCCAACGATATTTTTCCATTGGAATATACAACCACCAATAAAATTCCAGCATTATTCCAACGGAATTTCCAAAGACATTGAATTCTGTTGGAAATTCTATTGGAAATTATAAAAATTCCAACAGAATGTCTAATAGCATTGAATTCCGTTGGAAATTCTGTTGGAAATTCCAACGATTATTATTTCCGTTGGAATTTTCTGTTGGAATTTGATTGTTTTCTTATAGTGTTCTGTTCACAGATTTCGTTATCACCTCAGTTTCTTTTCCGTTAGTTTAACGGCAGTGTGGCGGCGGTGGTCGTTGCCGGAGGAAGAAAATCGGCGACGGAACACAAAAGATTACTCCTTTTTGCATTCCAAACTTTCCTTTTATTTTCTATAATTTCTTAAAATATTCAAATTATAGAAAAATTATACACACTTATTTCCAATTCACATTTTATTTGTTTTTCGAAATCCAACCCCAATAGTCTCAAAATATGTAATTCTTTTTTTTTCTACAAGAAAAAAAATACCAAAATATATCGACAAAAATAATAACTTTTTTATCATGAGTTGGATGTTAATACATTAACCACGTATCATGAGGCTTTGATAGCCAAGCCTTTAACTGAATAAATTGTTTGTTTATTCATTATTGTTATATCAATACTTATTAAATATAGTATGTTTTATTTAATTATTTATTATTTATTATCAAGAAGAAATTATTACTTTTTCCTAAAAACAGTAGTGTTAAATAGAGGTGCCGACCGACATGGTGAACAGAATGGATGACCCACTGTTCTAGCGGGTCGTCCATATCCTAATCTAATCCACTGTTTTGTTTTGTTTTTTGTCTTTAAAATGTAAATAACATTAAATCATTATTTTCATTATGTTATTATTATTACCCATTTTTTATTTAAGGGAGGAAATATTTCCAGTTAGGGCTTCCACATCCTTAACTATCCACGGTGGTGTTAACTCCATCATCGCCTTGATTTTTTTGGGAGTTAGCCTTTATCCATCTTTGCCAAATCATGTACCCAAATATTTTTCCTAATCCTTCCCTAAAGGAGCACTTTTTCGGGTTTAGCTTCATCCTGTACTGCCTCAATATGTTAAATATCTTGTCGAGATGAGAAACATTGTCTTCTGCGTTTTTTTTGGATTTAACGAGCATGTCGTCTACATACACCTCCATTGTTTTCCCAATCTAGGTGGCAAACATGTTATTGACCAACCCTTGGTATGTTGCACTAGCATTTTTTAGTCCGAATGGCATCATGGTGTAACAATATTGAGCTCGGTATGTTACAAAGGTCGTATGTACCTGATCATCATCTGCTATTGATATTTGATGATATCCGGAATATGTGTCCATAAAATTCATTATTTCATAGCCCGCAGTGGAGTCGACGAGATGGTCAATGCTTGGGAGTGGGAAACCATCTTTTAGACAGGCTTTATTTAAGTCTGTGAAATCAATACACATCCTTCAAGTCCTGTTCAACTTCTTTACTAAGACGGATTTGACACCCATACAACATATTGTGTCTCCTTGATGATCTGTTGCCTAACAATTTTTATACCTCAACCTCCAGTCCTTCATAACGATCCAAGCTCAAAAGCCTCTGTTTCTGTATGACGGATTTTACCTCCGGCTTGATATTCAACCTATGGTAAGCGTCCAGTGGCCCGATTCCATCCATATCTTCGTGCGTCCATGCAAAGACATCTGTATTTTCCTTCAGAAATCTAATCAGATTTTCTTTAACCTCCCCTCTTAGTTCTTGCCCGACCTTAATTATCTGCTCAGGTCTTTCTTCAAAAAGTTGACTGTATCAAGTTCTTCTACTAGGGCAACTTTCTTCTTTTTCCTTTTCTGTCTTGGATCTATTGATTCTTCACCCTCATCTTTTGTCCTATCTCTTTCCTCGTCTTGCACCTCTTCTGTCGTGTTGATGGCCTTGGGT
>CM016723.1:7369194-7556657 GCA_005771605.1 Scutellaria baicalensis | reverse complement strand
CGGAAGATAAATACATTGCACAGAAGAAGAAAATCACATTACATAAAATGAAATAAAACTACAATACTTATATTTGAAACAACAAGGAATCAAATTACACATTGAAAACAACATGTAAATAACAACATGTAAATAAAATTACAAGCCCCAATTATTCTTTATCTGATCACACATGTGGAGGTGTATACGTAGTTGTTCATCTGTCTTCTTTGAGGTATCCTTCATGAGGATTTTGTACTCGCGTGTTTTGGCTAGGCTAACTACTGCCGATAGTTTTTTTTGTGTAATAACAATCTAGTTCAACTAATTTTTCATCAATTTTCTCCTGACTCTGTTCGGTGCGTTTGATTTTCCTTTACCCTTTCCCATCCTCTTCGCTGCCTTTTAACCCATTGGACGAGTGCGTGCTTGATTGACATCCTCATTAGACTCTGTGTTGGTAGACGAATTGTAAGCTCCAGACTCGTTAATTCTTGTCTTCTTTGTACCACGAAAATCATTATTTGTATCTGCAAATTTGGGACTTCCTTTCAAAATCATCCAGGATCCCACATGCTTGAACCCCTGCTTCTCATGCAATTTTGGATACATTTTCCGTGCCTTTAGCATAATATCCGCGTCACTTGAACCACTCCCCCAATTCTTTTTTTCCTTAGTGTATATTGCATTAAACCATTTGCATTTTTTTTGAAGGGTAAAAAAATGTGACTTCAACACGGTCCATATTTTGAACGGTGTGTTGGCTGGACGATTGTTGTTGTAAGCATTAGCAATCCGGATCCACATTTGCTGCAACTTTTGGGCATTACCTATCACTGAATGAGTGCTAATATCTAGCCAACAACTTACAAGAAGCTCATTTTCTGCATGAGTGTTTGCTTCTTCGGCACTTGATAGGTCGGCCACAAGATTGATATTTTCAAGACCTATTGGAGAGCATTGTGGTGAGAATGGAGACGATTTTTGAGACGGTGGATTTGGAGTGTCCTTGTTTGTGCCTGATCCATCTGTACTAAATCTCCTTGATGAGTTTGAACCCATGGCCGGAGGAAATCCATACAGAGGAGGGGTCATAAAGGGGAATTGTGGTGGATACATAAAACTTGGGTGGAAAATTTCAACCTTCTGAGAAATTTAGACGATGTATAGGGAAATTTTGGGAACTGTCATCTTGAGGATGGATGTTGAAATCTTGAGGAAGGATATTGTTATTTTGAGAAGATGCATTTTCTCCGGAATTGGAAGAATGAAACTAATTCTTCCAAGAATCTTTATCCATTTCACTCAGAGAGATGTACAAGGTTTCGTAGAAATTGATGTTTGAAAATTGTAAAAAGTGATAAAAAAATTATGAGTTATATCATGTATTTATAATGTTAAAATTCTAAAATTTGAAAAAAAAACTTTTGCTAAAAGAGCCGTTTAAAAACTGCTAAAAAAAAAGGACGAAAAAAGTGAAATGACAAACAAATGAAATGTGGTACAATTAATTTAAGAAAAAAATAAAATAAAAATTCACACACTCTCTCCTCTCGGTCCCTCTCCCCCTCTCTCTCCCCCACTTTTTCTTTCTCTCTCCTATTTTTCTTCTCTTCTACTTGGGTAGAAATTTCTCTACCCCTCTCCCTCTCCCTCTTCCTCTACCCTTCTCGCCCAACCCCCTTCTACCCAATCTATATGTATTAAAAAATTTCATGTCACCTTCTACCTTTACCATTGGAGATGCTTTATGTGAGAGAATCTTGTGAATTTTGACAGCTTTTTGTCAGTTTTTAATTATATATACTTTAGAAAAGTTAAGAAAGTTGAAAAAAAAAAGCACACTGCGGCATATAGGATTCGAACCCAGGATCACAATGAGCAAAATAAACTAAAGTTCCACTGGGACAAACAAAATAAATACAATAGTTTTCGTGTAACATCTAAAAGTAATGTTAGTTTTCGTGTAACCCTATGTTTTAGGAGTTACACGAAAATTTTTGAAATCAAGGTTACACGAAAACTCTTGAACTCAAGGTTACATGAAAACTCTTAAAATTAAGGTTACACGAAAACTTTTCGTGTTATCTTATTACAATTTGGAGTGTGTTATATTTATCCATTTTCGTGTCTCTTTTACATGCGACATTATCCACTAGTGAATTGGACTTACACACATATAACATAGAGTTGCATGCCCAAACTACTCAATTTTATACAATGAAACACAATTTTACCCATGATTATAATATTTGTACTCCATTTACCCAAAAATTGAAAATATTGTCCCCAAATACCCAAAAACATTTGTACGGTAATGTCAGGAGAATTAAAATGACACATGTAATATATATTGATTTATATTAATTGCAATTAAAAGAACACGTGTAATATATTGATTTATATTACGTGTAATATATATATTTATATTAATTGGAATGTATTTTTGTAATATATACTGTAATAAATACCCTCATTATTTCCCCACCCACCCCACCCCACCCCAATGAGGGCTTAACGAAATTTTCTCCCTCCCTCCCATATTTCTTTCTTTCTTGCTCTCTCACTTAGCAACCGCCGGCGGTTCCTCCTCGCCCATTCTTGCTCTCCCATTTATCTCAGCAGCAGCGGTCCACTTCTCTTGAGTTAAATGGCCGAACAGGTTAGAGTTTATACTTTGTTTGATTATTTATACTTTGTTTTTTTATTTAGTTTGATTATTGTTTGAAAGTTGAGATTTTGTTTGATTATTGTAGTATTAAATTATTGTTGTGATTAGTAGTGAATTATTGTTGTGATTTAATTGTTGTGATGTAGGAATGACTAAAATAATTGTTTACGAAAAAAATTCAACAAACGAAGAAAAAAAATATTCGTTAACCCCTAAAATTTTAGGGGTTAACGAAACAACTAACGAAGAAATTGAATAATTTCGTTAACCCCTAAAATTTTAGGGGTTAACGAAACAACTAACGAAGAAATTGAAGAATTTCGTTAACCCCTAAAATTTTAAGGGGTTAACGAAACAATTAACGAAAAAATTGAAGAATTACGTTAACCCCTAAACTTTAAGGGTTAACGAAATAAACTCAATATTACGAAATTGGTCCTAATTCGTTAACCCCTTAAAGTTTAGGGGTTAACGTATTTTTTTTCATTAATTTCTATTTTCTAATTCGTTAATTGTGTAATTAATTTACTTTTTATTTGTTTTAATTTGTTCCCTAATTTCTTTATTTCGTTAGTACATGGTTAGCTATAATTTCGTTAGCTATAATTTTTTAATTTCGTTAGTCGTACTTTTAAATTCGTTACTTAATTCGTTAATTTATTAATTTTTAATTCGTTAATTAGTTAAGTCCAACGTTTAAATTCGTTATTCGGTAGTTTATTAATTTTTTAATTACATTAATTAGTTAAGTTTAATTCGTTAGTTAGTTAATTTTTTCAATTCCTAGTTAATTTTTAATTCGCTTAGATAATTTTTAATTCGTTAGTTTATTAATTTTTTAATTCGATAATTAGTTAACTTTAATTCGTTAGTTAATTTTTTTAAATTCCTAGTTAATTTTTAATTAGCTTAGTTAATTTGTAATTCGTTAGTTTATTATTTTTTTATTCGTTAATTAGTTAACTTAGTTAATTTTTTAATTACTAGTTAATTTAGTTAATTTTTGATTCGTTAGTTTATTAATTTTTTAATTCGGTAATTAGTTAACTTTAATTCTCTAGTTAGTTAATTTTTTTAATTCGTAGTCAATTTTTAATTCGCTTAGTTAATTTTTATTTCGTTAGTTAATTTGTTAATTCGTTCGATTTGTTAGTTAATTATTATTAATTCTTTAATTTGTATTTTTTTGTATTCCTTAATCCCTTTAAGTTTGTTCGTTAATTCATTGAATTTTTGGTCATGGTTGTTTAATTATTTTAGCGTTTGTAGATATACAGATCGAGTGCTAGGTACCATCGCATATATAAATGGATATGTTCGTCTTGCGGTACTTGATGAGGTCAAGGAACAACTTCGATCGATGGGCTGACAGTGTCTCCATGACTTTTGAAAGATGAGTTTCGGCCATTTACTGATGTGGAAGACGGAGAGAGAGTCTTGCAAGGCTTTCTTACACGTCCTCATGTCATATGAGGTGCGTGGTAACAAGATGCCTGCACACGAGAGATGGTTTTGTGTAGGGCAGGAAGAAAGTATTTGTCGGTTCGGTAAGCGTGAGTTTGCCCTAGTGACGGGGTTGAAGTTCGGTGACTCGACTTTCAATCCGGCCGTAATTCACAATCCACCAGATGGAGCAGTATACTGGAGGGTGCACACCGAGTCATTTCGGGTCACCTTGTCTGACCTCCGTGCTCCATTCAGAGTCGGTGAGTTTGGTGATAGTGTGGAGGACACGGTGAAGATTGCCAAGATTTTGATCCTCCACCTCATACTGCTCGGGGTGGACGCCGACAAAACAACAGTAGACCAATGGGTTTGGACGTTGGTAGAGGATGAAGACTTATGAGAGAGCTTTCCATGGGGGAAGATCAGCTTCCTCACATTGTCAAATAGATGAATATGCTACCAACCACAGTTCCTGCTCGTAACTACATACCATATTACCATTTTTATGGTTTCTCGATAGCCCTACTGGTATGTCCCTATAAATTAGTTTGTCGAAATTTCTTTAAAGTGTGTTTAGGTTTTTTTAATGTTTTTTTTTGCTAAAATAATTTCCGAATATGGCCTCTTTAGATATGGGCTTTTGAGACTATCCCCATTACCTCTCAGTTTGCCGGGTGTAGATTGGACACACCTATCTTGATGCCCCGTTGTATGAAGTGGAGCTTGAAGAAATCGGACACGGATGTTTCACAAGTGCTCGCGGGTGAAGTATTTACTATTTATTTATTTAACACTGTAAGTTGCCACTTATTGTCATCGTTTATTCTTTACTTATACAATTTTGTTGCAGGTCGAGTGTTTTAGAACACTGACACCCACTGACGATGAAGTGATTCAGACGTACTGGCAGGATATCGATGACGATATCCTGATGGGGGTCCAGGTCGCTCAGAGACAACGTGGTCGTCGTGCTACTGTTCGTACTCCTTCGAGACCTTCTGCACCCATTGGAGATCCTGCAGAGGCAGGTCCGTCGAGGCAGATACTGCAGAGGCAGGTCTGACTAAATTCTTCAATTCAACCTTAGACCCAAATGTCGCTCCTTTTTGCATACCAGTTGGAGCATGCTCAATCTCATCTGCAGTTGAGTCTTCAAAATCAGGTATGTCTGGAATGTGCCACTCACCTCTCATTGTGTCGGAGCAGAATTGCTCATATGCAGCTCGTTGCTCTTCATCCAAGTTTGCCTCCACATCTTCATCCAGCACAAAGTCATCTTCAGCATCAATTGGATCTACAAAAAAAAAAAGAAATATATATCAACTTTTTTTAATTGTATACACAAATATTCACATATGATAACTCCGGTAGTACTTGATTACCTGTTCGATGATCATGGTCTTCTTGTTCCCGCCTATCTTCAAGTGCTGGTTCTTCGACCTCATCAATTGGGGCCACATTTAGGTCTAAATAGTTCAACTCATTGCGTGGATCACATCTAAATGAGGCCGGCCAAGGTTTCCACGGCTCATTTTAAGATGGTCCAACCAAATTTCCATCTAAACCCCATGTTGAATAAAAATTCTGGTCGTCGTGTAGTCCTACCGGAACATTTTGACCATTCCAAACTTCGAGCCTTCTCACTCAATGGATAAAAATTTTGAGCACCAACATGTGTCTCCTCATCTAATAAACATTGATGTTCATGATAAGAAGAACCACCTGATACTCCGACGTCTATCCATTTTAACGAAACAAAAAGAACTAATAGTCCATACTCCTGTGAAAAACACTCATGCAAATCAAAATCATTCATGATTTTCTTCTTCTTCAATCTTCCATTCACTTCTACTATAGAATGAATCAAATACCCCCAACAACTCAAATCAGCATACACAATCTCATGTAGCGAGCTCAATAAATCTTGATATGAAAATGTTTGGAGATTTATCATTGATTGAATGTCATTCACGTACTGCAAACCATGTCAGTAACCTCCATAACATATTGCCAATGAAAAAGTCATCCTGGACAAATATAATAAAAAAAATGTGAAATAATTATCACAAATTACAAGGTTAACGAATTAACGAAGTGTAAGGAACATTGTATAAGATTTTGATGAATGACAAAACTTGTAATAGATTAGGGATTAGGTTCCTATATATTAGAGTCCATTGTAAAATATTTTTAAGTATAGGAATAGGATGCTTGAAGATCAAAAGAATGGAGCATGATGACCCTGCTGCATATAAACCGAAGAGAAAATACAGAAATACATATCAGCAGCAGGCTACTCAGAAAGGATACTGGCCGCACTACCCGAGGACACTAAGGTTACTAACTGCCAGATGGACAAAAAGGAGAACTGAAGATAACTGACGCATCAGCAACCTGATTTAGTAGCAGTTACCTCAAAAGTCATGTACGAGGTTAACGTTAGACACAAGCCGCATTTGCAACCAATCAAGCTATGCCACGTATCAAAAAGCAAAAAGGAAGTTTGCAGGGAAGTCAAACTAGGTATGGCGATAGCAGCATCAGTCACGTATACCCTCAACGATCAGTGTACGAACAAAGCAGAAACTGCCACTCTGATCTACGAAAACTGCAAAGAAGGCTCACCCTCTCCAACGGAAAAAATTCGAATCGTCTATAAATATTAGAAGACTGGCACATGAATTGCACCTGAAACTCTTGTGATCAAAATGCTCAAGCTATCAAAGATCATCTATAAATACATAGAAGTTTCAAGTCTAGTCTAGCAGCAATCTATCCTTAGATTTGAGAGCTCAATCATTTCTAAGCTTGATGTCTGTGTTGTTGAATTCATTCTTTTATTTAGACTGTAAAGGAGTTGCTTGATCAGAGGGTGTTCCTAATCAAGTATTTACATTCTTAGTATAAGAACAAGATCTCTGTATGGGCTAGAGGAGTTTGGTCACTATGCAGTAACCCTGTGTAGGAGAGACTGACAGTCCTTGTTAGGTTTAGGTTGTCTAAGCGAGGCTTGTGTAAATCAACTATTTGACCTAACAAAAGTTCATCCTTGTGTAGGAGAAGAGAGGACGTAGAGGGATTACTCCACCCTTGAACCTCTATATATCGTTGTGTTCTTTACTGTACTGTTTTCATTAATCTTGTTGATATTATTGCTTATCTGCTCTTATCATTTTCATATCATTTATAAGCATAATATCTGTTTTCAGAAAAGAAGCTTTGCTTGAAAAGCATTTCCACTGTGCATAAATCTCATTCTGTCTTAAAACTTAAGGTAACTGCTCAAACAGTAACCTTCAGGGTAGTTAGTGCTTAATAAACTGCCTGTGTGTCTTTTCTAAAAGAAAAGATTGAAAATTTTGAGTAGGCTTATTCACCCCCCCTCTAAGCCTACTACCACTTGGGACCAACAAGTGGTATCAGAGCAGGTTGGATTAAACGTCCGATCTAACTGATTAATCCTTGATCCCTTTTTTTTTGAAAATCCTCTTTTCTATCATAAGCATAATCATCATGGACTCTCATAAAGTACCTATGTTCTCCATTAATGAATATGATGATTGGAAAATTCGCATGCAGACACATCTGTCGGCCATGCATGATGAAATATGGTATGTCATCACTGAAGGACCACCTAGAATTATAAAAGTTAACCTATTGTTTACTAGGGCTGTGGATGAAGCATCTGATAGCCAAGGAGATGCAGGAGCCATCCCACACCCAGCTGTTCTGGAAAAACCCAGAGAAGAATGGACTGCTGATGAAAGGAGAAGAGCAAATCTTAACAATGTAGCAAAGAACACATTATTCCTCACTCTGGATAAAGGAACTTTCAGCAAGGTGAAAACTTGCAGAACCGCCAAAGAGATCTGGGAGAAATTGGAGCAAATATGCGAAGGCACCGAGCTCAAGAAAGAAAACAAGGTTTCTATAGCCACTCAGAAGTTCGAGCTGTTTGAAATGATACCTAGAGAAACCCTAGAGCAAATGGACCTAAGGTTCACAGCCATCATTAATGAGCTTGAGTCTCTGGACAAAGTTTACACTCAAAAGGAGAAAAATATGAAGGTGCTGAGGGCTCTTCCTATCGAGTGGGATAGCAAGACAACAACCATGAGAGTGTCTATGGACTTAAAGTCTATGAGCACGTTCGATCTCTTCTCAGATCTCAAAGCTTTTGAGTTCGACATCAACAGAAGGAAGTTGGAAATTGAAGGAGGCAACTCAAAGGTTACTGCATTAACAGCTAAACAACCTCAGGAAACAAGGAAGTCCAAAGAGCATGTAGCCACCTTGGAGGCCACTGCTGAAGAAGATATGACACTTCTCCTGAAAAAGTTTCAAAAGTTCATAAGAAGGAACTCACGAACAGACGGCTTCAGGAGGAAGCAAAGTGAAACTGGAACCAGTGGGTATTCACCCCAATCAAACTCCAAAGCTACCGACCTCTGCTATAACTACAGAAAGCCAGGTCACTATGCCAGGGAATGCCCACATCTAGAAGTCCACCGATATACAGAAGATGAACGGAAGGTGAGACAAGAAAGAAAAAGACAAGAACGCTAGAGGATAAAGGCGTTAATCGGTGAGGCAGAATCCTCTCACATAGTTATACCTGAGAAGATATCTAAGAAAGAAGAATCAACCACCGATAGTGATTCAGAGGATAAATCTTCAGACGAAGAAGCCCTGATTTGCCTCATGGAAAAGAATGACGACTCTGAGGACGAGATAATATATCTCAACTCTCCTGTTCAAATTAATGAGAGGATGAACATGATTAGTGCTTTCAAACAAATCATGAGTGACTTTGAGCAAATCACCTCAACTCATGAGAAGCTAAAAATAGAAAACATAGAGCTTAAGAAAAAACATGATTCGTTAGAAAAACTTTTAGCTCTAGAAATATTTAAAGGTCAAGCATGCAATGACCTCAAAATTAAAGTTAGTAAGCTCAATTTACAAGTAACGAAGCTAGTAAATGAGAAGAAGGTTCTCACTGAAATAATTAATGCCTTCAATAAATCCTCTAAAGACTTAGATGCTATTTTAAAAATCCAGAGAAGCCTAAAAGACTATGCTGACATAGGTTACTGTGGAGAGGATACCAATTCAACTGCTAGTACTTCAAGGGTACCTACATTTGTGCCTGCAATTGTTCCTCACCAAAATGAATTATTTAACTTAGGGGGAACTGCAAGCAGAAATGCAGGAGGCCTTGAAGAAAAGAGTAAGAGACATCTTGAAACTATCTATGAGTCTAAATCTGCCAGAAGCTGACTTCCAGGGCTGGAGGAAAAGAGATGTCACCCCTTCCATGAGGTGAATTCTCTTTTGAGATGCAAGAGAATCAGAAGGAAGGATAGTTGAAGGGATGAGTGGAGATTGAAGGAGAAGGAAAGGCGGCAGCAAGCTACTAACGCCTGAACTTCTCTACTTTTTTACACACTTTCCTCGAAATGAATTCTTTCTCTCTCTCTCTCTTGCATCGCCTCTCACACCTTCTGACAGCTCTCTCCTCTAGGTAAAGAGAAGAAACTATTGGGAGCAGGTGACTGCATCAAGTGAGGAGGAAGAAAAGCTGAGAGAAGAAAGAAGCTAGCAGCAAACAAGTAGGGAAAAGAAAGAAAGAAAAGAGCAAAAAGAATAGAAGAATGAATTAAGATTTGATGTTTATTATTACTTTGCTTACTACATTGTAATGTACATGTTTTATCTTTATAAAATGTCTCCTGTTCTTTAAAAAACTCATTCCTTGTGCCCTTTCTTTTAGATTTATATGTGATTTGTGTATGAAAGTAGTATGCCCAAACAATGTCATACTTTAAATATGCTTTCTGTACTTAAGAGGTTATATTCTTTTGATCTTATGAAAAAGTTTTGTCATCATCAAAAAGGGGGAAATTATTGGATACATTTGTAGAATGTTTTGATGAGAGAAATCCTTAAAGTAACTCTAATATACATAACCAATCTTAGGATAGGTTACTGCAATAGAGTTACTGCAGAAGATTAAAAGAAACAGAGAAAGTGTCAATGGAATGATACTGAAGAGAATGGTTATAAAGAATCGAATGAACTAATAAGGATACTATCGACTTCAGGGAGCTACTGGAAGGAACCTCGCCAAAGCAAAACACAGCAGGACAGGAAGCTACCTGGAAGACCATGCCGAAAGCATACTGCATAGGCAGCATGCTACAGAAGCCTCGAGCCACCAGAAAAAGCAAGCCGGAAGAGAAAGCTCCAGAGTGAAGCCAGAGGAGGAAGCTGCAAAGTAGGCATGGGGAGAAAAGTTAAAGTTACCGATAGACACAATAAGTTACCGGTAGAGAGAAAAGAGAAGAGGAGTCAATCAGAAGAAGACACGTGGAAAGCGAAAAGCTGGCGTGTGTCAGGAGTGCAGCGCAGAAATGATGGAAATCTGTCTACCTTCAATGGGCCGATTTCACACCCTATAAAGAGGAGGACTGAAGACTGAAAATGGGGGCGTGTGTGAGAGAAGCACAGAGTGTGCAAGAGAGAAAAGAAGTTAGCACATCAGAATATCCAAGCTTACAAAGCGCAAAAGAAGAGAGGAGCTTAAAAGAGAGAAGCGCAGAAGAAGGGGGAAGCCTTAGAAAAGAGAGTGTTCAAGGAGAGCTGATGAAAATAAGAAGAGCTCGAACACTCCACACCCCAAGAAGACACACACCCAGTCTACCAGTCAGTAGCAAGCTTCAGCAGAATCAGTCTGCATACGAAGGCCAATCTTGATGCACCTAATTAAAGAAGAAGGAGATAAACCTCTCTAAAAGGTTGTCTCGGAGTACTAGTGCGAGGAGTAATGTCTTGCTGAGTTTACCACTTTCTAGGAGAGAAAGTGAGGACTCTGGGTGGGTAGAGTAGGATCCTGTGTGGATCAGAGAAAGCAGGCAAGTATCTGTGTGAAGGCTTGCTACTTACTTGTTAAGGTTGGATTGTAATACCTAGGTCTATGTAAATCAACCAGCTTAACAAAGGTTCCCTCCTGTGTGGAGGAAGAGAAGACGTAGAAGGATTACTCCACCTTCGAACCTCTACACATCCTTGCGTCTTTATCTGCTTACTACACTTCATGCATACATGCATTCTCTCTGATAAGCTGCACATCTTCTACTCGGCTCTGTATTTAGCTTCCGCAAACCATTCTAATCAGTAACCTCCCAAAAAGTTACTGATCTTAGAAGTGAGCCGAAAGAGTTAGAAGAAAAAGGGAAAAAAAAGGTAGGCTTATTCACCCCTCCCCCTTCTAAGCCTACCTACAACAGTTTTGGGACCAACACAATTCATATTCTAATCCTTTAGGATGTTTCAAGTCCAGTCTAGCAGCAACCAAACTCTAGCCTAGAGAGCTATTCATTCTAAAGCTTGATGTCTGTGTTGTTGAAAAGAAACCTTTTTTTTATAGACTGTTAGGAGTTGCTTGACCGGTGGCTGTTCCTGGTCAGGTATTTGCGTTCTTAGTAGAAGAACAAGAGCTCTGTGTGAGCTAGTTGAGTTTGGTCACTATGCAGTAACCATGTGTGGGATTGACTGGCAGTTCTTATTAGGTTTAGGTTGTATAAGCGGCTTGTGTAAATCAACCATTCTACCTAACAAAGTTCCTCCTTGTGAAAGAGTAGAGAGGACGTAGAGGAATTACTCCACCCTTGAACCTCTATATATCTCGTGTTAAGATTTCTGTGTTTAAGTTTACTGCTTATCCTACCTATATCTTGCATACTTGTTGTTGTGTTTTAATCCATATCATAAGCATATAAAAGGTTTTTTTAGAAAAGAAGCATTGTTTAAAGAAATTCTGCTGTGCATAAAACTCTACTTTCATTAAGTTCACTAAGGTAACTGCTCAAGCAGTAACCTCTGGGACAGTAAGCTCGATAGCTACCTGCCTGAGTGACTTAACATTTGCTTTAAAATTCTAATTGATGAAATTTAAAAGTTAAAGAATTCATACCTTGTGACGAGCCGATAAATCCTCATAGTTGCGTTTGAGACCGATCAAATCCCATGTTGTCCGGATGCTTCTTCACGACATGGTTGATGAAGGTTCCATATCCCCCTCCATGCTTGAACTTGTATTTTTTTCTAACAATGGTTGCAAGAGACTACGTAGTTGAGGTTACTATTAGGACATTGCTCCTTCTTGAAGTGCACGGAGAAAATGTCACTTAGAAGTGATGATGCAGCTCTAGTTGTTGAAGTGGTTTGAGATGGAACACTTTCTTCTTTTACACTTTCTTGTGTTGTAGGCGGTGACATCTCATCTTCGCTTTCGGCTAAGGCGGCTTGGATTTGGGGGCCCAAATCCACATCTTCACCCAACCACTCATCCATGTAAGTATCATTATCTCGTGGAGGAGGCATGAGACTTTTACCCTTCCCACGAGATGTAGACGATGATCCTCTTTGAGGCATATTTGATAAAAAAAAATTAAAAAGTAAAGGAAGTATAAATGTAAGAGGTAGAAAGGTAGGAAATAAGAAAGGTAGAAGTAGAAATGTAGAAGCACAAATGTAGAACTAAAATTTGATCTATAAGCTATGAATTAGAACAAAAAATTCTTAACTAACAACTTGAATTTTGCTAGAATTGCAAGAATTGAGAGAGATAGAGCAAGAGAGAGGTGCGAAAAATACAACATTTCAACCCCCTATTTACAGATTTCAAAAAATACAAAAATAAAATAAAAATTGGTACGCTCTGGTTCAAATTGCCAGTTCCTGTTCGGTTGAACCGACGGTTCGCTGCAGGTTAGGAGATCTGGACCGTTGATCTCCAACGGCCCGTTGATCTCGGCCGTGTAATTCAAATTTCATCAAAACCGACGGTTCAAACCACCGGTTTGGTTCCGGTTCCGGTTGAACCGATTTCCAACGGCTACTTCACGTGGGCCGTTGATCTCCAACGACTATTTAGCTTTGAACGTGAGCGGTCCACGTGGCACCTGAAATAAAAAACAAATATTGCACAAACCAGCGGTTTTTCGGTTTCGAATATCACGAACCGTAACCAAACCGTATATATACGGTTTTCGGTTATGGTTCGGAACTGGAACCGGGTCAACGATTCCTGGAACTGGGTCAACGGTTCTCCGAATCGTTGATCGCCGGTTCGAACCTGCCCGGTTCCGTTTTTCAGAACTGTTTGGGCATGTTTACTTCAAATAATATCTAAAAACAAAATTACATAAATATTATATTAAAGGAAGAGATAATAAGAGACTTAACAATATGTCATGAGTTATGACTCTTAATTTAGAATAGAGAGATAAAAAGACAGAATCTTCTTTTAGGATCCTCTGGGCACGGAAATGCTTTAATGAAAGTAGCCCATTCCGGATAGATACCATCTGTTAGATAGTACCCCTTCGTATAAGTTGTGCCATTCACCATAAAATTAACATCCGACGCATTTCCTTGACACACATTGTTGAAGAGAGGTGATTCATACAACACATTAATATCATTGCGGGAGCTTGCAACGCCAAAAAATGCATGTCATATCCATAGATCTTGAGAGGCGACTGCTTCAAGAACAATTGTAGGAGATCCATGTCCTCTTGAAAATTGGCCTTTCCAAGCAACTGGACAATTTTTCCATTCTCAATGCATACAATCAAGACTTCCCAACATACCTAGGAAGCCATGTCTCTCCTCATACATTTGAAGAAGACGATGTGTATCATCGACAGTTGGTCTCCTCAAGTATTGATCACCAAAAATTGAGTTCACAACTTGACAAAATGTGAAAAGACACTTGATAGAGGTTGACTCACCCATTCGTAAATACTCATCGAGGTAGTCTGCTGGAACTCCATAGGCTAGTTGACGGATAGCTGCTGTGCATTTTTGTAATGGTGATAAACTAGCTCTTCCCAAAGCATCATGTCTTTGTTGAAAAAATGTTGAGTGATTTTCTAGTGCATTCACAATGCGAATGAATAACTCCCTTCGCATTCGGAATCGTCTACGAAACAAATTTTCAGGATACACAGGACATCAGAGAAATAATCATTGACTAACCTTTCATGTCCAGCTTCACGATCCCGTCTAATATATCGTCTTCTCTGTTGAACCTCGTTTTCTTGTATAACAATTTGAAGGATTTCATTGCTTCGTCGAACTATCCTTGATATCAATTCAATCTCCCGATCATTAGCCTGTGGATTAGTTTCTACATCACTAGAAGAGCTAGAATTTGAGTTATTAGAATATGCCGACATTTTGCTAAATTGTGTTGTGTTGTTATGCAAAATTGTGAAGTTATAACATAAATCGTTTCTATTTATTGCAATATTTTCTTGTCTAGTGCATGTGATATCTTACACAAAGCTTTTAACTTGATGTGACCTCGGATGGACATTTGCTTTTGTCCATGTGATCTCTTTAAACAATTTTGCAGAGTCCATGTGATCTCTGATAACTTTTGCAGAGTCCATGTGATCTCTTTTCACTTTTGTAGAGTCCATGTGATCTCTTTTAACTTTTGCAAATTTGTTAAAATTAAACACAATATATCAAACAAATTGAAAATACATGATAGAAAATACAAACAAATTGAAAATACATGATAGAAAATACAAACAAATTGAAAATACATGATAGAAAATATAAACAAATTGAAAATACATGATAGAAAATACTAATTGACTAAATCAAAGAGCAAACATATTTAGGCATTCCACTTTTCTTCGATTTCCTCACACATTTGTTGATGGTAGAAGTTGTTCGGGAGTGTAATGACTTGTGTCTTTCGTAAGAATCTTATACTCCCTCATGCGAATTTTTTTTTCATTCTCCACCTCTTGTTTTTTCATAGATGCAATTGATGATAATTCATCCACCATCTTAGTGTATTCCGTTTTTAATTCATTGATGGTGGATGTTGTTGCATTGCTCTTCCACTTCCCTTTTCTTTTTGCTGCCTTTTGTCCAATTGGACGAACCTCATCTTCATTTGATCCCAAATCAATATGAGTGTCTTGATTGGATGAGGTCTTGCTTGCTCCTGAATCATCAGTTCTTGTCTTCTTTCTACCAACATAATGGCCTGAGGATTGTGGAGTAAATTGTGGTCTATCTTTCATAATCCTCCACACGTGCTCACATTCAGACGAATCGTATTATGCCAATGTGATCTACACACAGAGTGTTCTCGATAGATAAATTCTTTGGGCTTATTTTCATTGTAATATTGAGCAATACGTACCCAATATGCCCCTGCCTTTTGATCGTTACTGGTGATGGGATCATCGTTGACTGTCACTAAAGATTTCGCTAGGAGCACATCCTCGTCCCTCATCCAATTTGGACGCTTTTGACGAACTTGAACATCAGTCCTTGATTTATCAAGAGTATCCTCCTCGACATGTGTTGAATCTTGATCAGACACTTGAGTTTCTGGGACATAAGAAGTTGTGACTGGTTCTTTTCCCATTTCAAACAAAAAAGGCTGACTAGCTGCACTTGGATTACAAAATCCATGTCCTCTCCAAAACTCCGGTATGAATGGTACTTGAGGAGAATTTGTGTTATAATTCATCATACCTCGAAAACCCGACAAACTTTGAGAATATTGCTGTGGGAATGAAAAATTTAGGGGTAATTGTGGTGGAAGATTATGTGGGGTTTGTGAATTTTGTGGAACATCATTTGCATTCTCCACATTTTGAGAATTTAAGAAATCTTGTAATATTTTTCTACTATTTGGATCCATTTTTGTAAGATGGGATGTGGAGAGGTGTATTTTTTTTTTATGAAGATGATGATTTATTTATAGGCAAAAAAATAAAAATCTTCAATCCAAAAAGTGTTGGTCAACATATTTACATTACATACCACTTTTAATAAGAATTGACAACTCCATGCTATGAAATGTTAAAAATTTAGAATTGACAACACAATGCTACAATAAGTTAAAAGTAGAATTGTCAATTCAATAATACTACAAGTTAAAAGTAGAATTGACAATACAATAATATTACAAATTAGAAATATACTTTTAGAATATAGTTATAATTTTTCTTATATAATTTGTGTTGCAATTATTTTATAATACATAAGTTATTTTAGTTAAATTTTACAATTATAAAATATATAGGTTAGTTATAACATAAATTCAAATAAAATAACAACACACTATATAAAACAATACTATAAAAAAATTCAAGGAAAAAAGGAGAAAAAAGAAAAAGAAAAAAACAAGAAAAAAAGAAACGAAAATACGCATAAAAAATGGGGGAAAACAAAAAGCAGAAAATTGGGGATGTGGGACCCAGTCGACAGAATTGCATCACTCGCGCTTGGAGTGCGTGTAGTACACGCGCCCATTCAGAACGCGTGGTGTACTACACGCGCTGATGGTGCGAATTTTTTTTTTTTCACTTTCTAGATTAAATCGGATTCAAAGGATTGAATCCGATTATACCTCTCTCCTCCACATAGGATTGGATTCCTTCTCCACAATGCAAGGGATCCATTTGATATGGATTCAAATCCAATTTTACCTCTGCATTGTGGATGCTCTAATCAAATTTACAATAATTCACCTCTCACCTTCCAAGCCCCATTCTCGTCGCTACTTCATCATCCTGCTACGATCGGTGACCACACGTCGTCGGTAACATCCTAACTCTCAATAACGGCAGCGCAAACAACCCCCAACAAACATACGAAACACATAACACACACCCGCAGCCACCACTTATCACCACCAGCCCAACCCAGCGTCGGCCACGGCGGCGCACCTGCATAACGGCAGCCGACGACCACCCCTGGTGCAAACACGATGCCGCCGGCCAACACCGAACACACTCACGCAGCTCCACACAAAACGCTGCACACACACACACAATATACTCAGCCCAAATCGGTGTACACACAACACCACTCACGCACTCACAACCCCACCTAGCGCCGCAGCTATCAGCGACGACAGCGGCTCCAAGGAAGAGGAGGAGAGAAAACAAGGGATTAAACAACCCCCTTCTCGTACACACCACACATATATTTGTCCACCAACACTATCACCAAACATCAACACAACACCGCGGCTCATGGCGGCACTTATCTAAACCACCCCTTGTTGCGGCTCACGGAGATGGAGAGAAGAGCGGCAGCGGCAGCAGCGAAATTGAGAAGAGAAGAAGGGGGTGGTTGCCCTTATTTCATCGCTCGTATATGGTGAGGACGGCGGTGGTGAGGTGGTTCGATCCTGTAACAGTGACGAGCTCGACGAGAGCTACCTAATGGGTCAGATATATTGTCGTTAATACTCCGGCAACAAAGGTAACATGAGAGGCGGTGGTGGTCGGTCTTTGGGAGTGGGGAGGAAGAAAATAGAGAGAGCAAAGAACGAGAGATAGTAGAGAGAGAGAGAGATGATATGAGGGAGATGTGGTAGAGGTGAGAGAAGGGAGAGGTGGGTGAGTTGTCACCCACACAAAGGATGAGGTGGCAATGGGTGATGACTCATCCCATTGTCTACACTATGAAACGTGTCGGATTTTGTAGTACAAATTCCTACAAAATTGTATTTTCGAGATTTAATTATACGTTGAATTGAATTATTTAGAATAATTATTATTTGGTCGAGATTTTATTTTGTGTATGGTTTACGGGCAATTGAGTCCTCGTATAAAAATTATTTATCGAGTCCAACCTCATTATCTAAAATTGGATTAAACCATTTAACACCCTATATAATTTAAGTTGTGACAAAATTAATTGATATCTTGGTTTACTATTAACGATCTATTTTATCTGTACTTTTGCCAACTTAAATTATTCGTAATTAGTAATTAACTTTAGGGTAAGTGTATTGAAATATTTTATACGTAACCCCATTATCAAAAATTGATTTTCCGACTCAAACCTAAATTTCGAAAAGACAAATCTAAATTCAATTTCATGAATTATCTAATTCCAATTCTCATAAATTCTAATTAGATCCTAATTTTATTCGGGGTGTTACAGCTAGATTACTTGGTCATTCAGTCTTGCAGCAAGCAACAGCAGAGCAACCTGCAAAAGAAGTCAAAGCTTGATACATCCAGTTGAAGAAGAAGACGAACCTTTTAAGGACTGTCTCGGAGTGCTTAGTGCTAGGACTAGGGTCCTGATAAGCTGTTCACTTTCTGAAGAAGAAAGTAAGGATCCTGAGTGGGTCAAGTAGGATCTTTTGTGGGTCAGATAGAAGAGTAGACAAGCAGCTGTGGATAGGCTTGTTACTTACTTGTTAAGACTGTGTTGTAATAGATAGGTCTATGTAATTCAACAAGATTAACAAATGTTCCCACTTGAGAAGAGACAGAGAGGATGTAAAAGGATTACTCCACCTTCGAACCTTTGTATATCTATATGTATATTTGTGCGTACCTTTCTAACTACATATCCTATATTAGATGGACATTTTCTATACTTGTGTTTTCAATGAAAGAAATATTCTGCAATATAACTTTGATAAGTAACCTCCTAAAAGGTTACTGATTGTGGACTTAAGTCTTTCGAAAGAAAAAGTTTTAAAATTGAGCAGGTTTATTCACCCACCCCCCTCTAAGCCTACTGCCACTTGGGACTAACAAGTGATATCAAAGTAGGTTGGATTTAAAACCAAACTGTTTTGGTCATCTATCCAAATCCCGTCATTGAAAACACTTCTCTCTCTCTCTCTCTCTCCCTCTCTCATCATAGACACATGTGACCAGAAGCATATCACATTCCTTCCTTGAAAAGTATGGCTGATGTGAAGACAACAGCGACTAAGAAGAAATTAGAAGAACAAGCTAAGTTGTAGAGTAAAGCTGCTCAGGAGCAGGAAGCTGGTGAACAGCAGGCTATGCTCGAGAAACAGGCTACTAAGCAAGAAGCTGTGCATGAGGAGCAAGCTTCTACTTAGAAAAAGAGCGGAGCTGATCAACAAGTCAAGCAAGCTGCTGAATATAAAACTTGGATATAAGAAATTTGTTACAAAGCAAAGCTGGGAGTATGGATCATACTGGAGCCTCTAAACGACAGCGATGAGCAAACAGTAACCTTGAAAGATAGTGCTGAAGAAGTCAAGCAAAAGAGTGAGATGAGAAGCACACTCTGTCAAACAGTCCACTCTTCAAAAGGAAGCAAGAGTGTACTCGATAAGCCATCTCTTAAAAAGAGAACAACGATGACAAGGTACCTATTTCTAAATTTTGTTATAATATATCCTATGTCAAGATAGCTCCGGATGTCTATATCTGGTTAAAAGTTCAAGTGATCCTGAGCGATTTAAAATTAAGAAAGCCAAAAGAATCTTCAGCTCGAATTTTGAGGGCAGAAGATAACAGGCTTGAAAAATTCTGGTCACTTGACTTGAACATGAGAAAGGATGCCTGTACGTTGATTTCCAAAAAGGATGTTTCACCTACTCATGCTGAAACCTCAAGAGTACCTAAATCTGTATTGAAAATGACTTTACATCTTAAAGAGATAATCATAAAGTAAGGGGGAACTTATAATACAAACCAACGTAACTTAGTAGGCAAGGGAGATATAACCTTGATGGAACCAAATGGATATAAGTGTGTTGTAAGATGTCTGCAGCACAATAGGAATCAAGCAGAGAACAACAACTCTGAAATGGAAGAAAACCATCTACCTTACCTGTATCAAGAATTTGTCTTATCTATATCTAAAGGAGTTCATACTTCAAAGAGATACAGTAGGTAAAAACCTGCACACACCCAACCTCGTTTTTATCCTATGATTACTGGTAAAAGTCTTAAAGGAACAAACTACTACTATAGCAACTATCGGTTGTAAGGAAAGTTTGGATTCCTGAGAGAAAACTAACCCAAAAGGACCCACACTCGTATAGGTACCTATGTAAGGATATTCATTCCACAGGTACCTCTGACAGAAGGCTACAAAAAGCAACCTTCAGACCTCTGAGCAACCAAAAAGAAGATTTCCAGGCTCAAAAAGGTCCTACATGAACTAAAGCAAGCCTCAAGAAACATATCTGCAAATCAACAGGAAGTAGATACCAAGAGCAACCTAAACAATAGAAGCAAGATGTGATTGCCACAGGAAGTTGAAAATTCTAAGAGAAGGTCACTCCACCCTGGACAATAGGTTACTGAATCCAGGGGGAAAGCTTTGACGAAGTTAAGGAATGACAAATGAAATTCTGACAACAGGACGCTAGACTCCAGGCTACTGGATACTAGGTCGCTGGATAACATGTCGCTGGATATCAGGACACTAGATACCAGGTCGCTGAACACCAGGTCGCTGAACACCAGGTCGCTGCATACCAGGACGCTAGATACTAGATTGTTTGATACTAGGTTACTGGACATTAGCGCACTTATCATCAACTCACTGGAAAATAAGTCACTATGGAAAATAAGTCACTAGTGGGTTACATCTCATCAAATCCAACGGTTACCGAAAAACTCTCGGTAACGTGTGCGCATGAAAAGTGGATCACCTTTTCAGAAGTAGACCACCTTTTTCAAAATCCTATGATATCAGCCACGTGATCAGGAAGATTTAAGGGTTGAGAATCAAATGTTGACCATACATCAAAGCAATCACTTCATGCAGAGGCAAAAAGATGCAAAGCTGTAGAAATTGCCAACAACTTTATTGAAAATCGGTGAAGCAGTTAATGATATCTTTAAAGATCTAGCCTCAACCACACGATCAAACAGATCTTTTAACACGTGGAGTATCTTAAAACCCTATATATTCATGCACTCTTTAGACTTGTCTTCAGTCATATATTTTCTCTTATCCTTAACCAACATGGCACTTGATTGTTGGAAACCATTCTCTCCATTCTTTCTTAGCAGCACATTCTCTGCAAATAATCAACCAAGCATCACTCAAATCACGAAAACTCACCCCTCACGCTTAATCTTTGCTAAGCAGATCTTTCTCAAAAGATTCTATCTTCTAGCTTACTACCCTCACCTCAAATCCGAGAGTACCGAAAGACTTGAACCCAAGTTCTTCTCTTTAAGGCCGGAGGATAGATAGAATGATCTCTCTCCAGTAACCCCAAAGCTTCACCTCGATGATGATGTCAAAAGGGGAAAAAAACTGTGAAGGATCTTGGAAGAGAATGAGAAGGAGAGACAGTCAGAGGAGTTGGTGAGGTTAGGAGAAGAAAGAAAGGCTGCAGCAAGCTACTACGCCTAGGCTTCTCTGCTTCTTCACATTCCCCTCAGATCGAATGTCATTTCTCTCTCTTCAAATCTCTTCACCTTTTTTCGCTCATCTCCCTAATCAAAAAGAAAAATCAATTGGAAGCAAGAACTTGGACATAAAAAGGGAGAAGCTAGAAAGAAGATTAAAGCTAGCAGCAAGCTAAGGGGGAAATAAAGGCAAGAGCAAGAGAACGAAGAATGAGCCAGAAAAGCAAGATAGGATATCTACATTGTACTTTGCTTACTGCGTTATACTGTAAATGTTTTATCTATATAAAATATCTTCTCTTCTCTGAGCTCATTCCTTGTGACCTTTCTTTTTAACTTATATGTGGTTTAATGAAAGCAGTCTGTTCTACGTTTGTATATCTTACATCTGCTTTCTGTGCTTAAATGATTATGACCTTTTGATCTTATTTGCAAAGGTTTTGTCATTATCAAAAAGGGGGAAATTGTTAGAATATATTTGAGCATGTTTTGATGAGACAAAACCGTAGAAAAGTAACCCTCAATCAATAAGCATAACCTATCTTATAAGGTTACTGCAGGAAGATATGGCAGAGAAAGCTTCAAAGAAAGGATACTGCAGAGAATGGTAACAGGAATCCGGTAAACTAAAAGGATATTGCTTACTGTAGGAAGCTACCTGGAATAGACCATGCCAAAGCATACTGCACAGCAGCAAGCTACCGAAGACTCAAGCTACCTAGGAGGACGCTACCTGGAAGACACCATGCCAAAGCATACTGCAAAGCAACAAGCTACAGAAGCTTCAAGCCTCCTAACAGAGGAAGTCTGGGAAGGAAGCACGAAAGCAAGCACGAGAAGGAAGCTACAAAGCAGGCATGAGAAGGAAGCTAAAAGTTACCGGTAGAGAGAAAATGAACAGAGCCAATCAAATAAAGATACGTGGAAAGCTAAAGTTGGCGTGTATCAAAAAGAGAACGGCACATTAAATGATGGAAACCTACCCACCTTCAACAGGCAGATTTTCTACATCTATAAATAGAAGACTGAAAAGTGTAAGTAAAACAAGAGGGGAAGAGCGTATAGAAGAAAAGAGAGTGGAGTGGGGAAATGAAGAAGAAGAGAAAGAAGAAAAAAGAAGAGAGTGTATAGAAGATCAAAAGAAGAGAAGAAAGTTTAAACACTCCAAACCCTATAAACGCTAGATTTCTTAGTCATTCAATCTTGCAGCAAGCAATAGCAGAGCAACCTGCAAAAGAAGTCAAAGCTTGCTGCATCTAGTTGAAGAAGAAGACAAACCTTTTAAGGACTGTCTCAGAGTGCTTAGTGCTAGGACTAGGGTCCTGATAAGCTGTTCACTTTCTGAAGAAGAAAGTAAGTATCCTGAGTGGGTCAGGTAGGATCCTGTGTGGGTCAGATAGGAGAGTAGGCAAGCAGCTGTGGATAGGTTTGCTACTTACTTGTTAAGACTGTGTTGTAATAGATAGGTCTATGTAATTCAACAAGATTAACAAATGTTCCCTCTTGAGAAGAGGCAAAGAGGATGTAGAAGGATTACTCCACCTTCGAACCTCTGTATATCTATATGTATGTTTGTGCTTACCTTTCTAACTACATATCCTATATTAGATGCACATCTTCTATACTTGTGTTTTCAATGAAAGAAAGATTCTGCAATATAACTTTGATAAGTAATCTCCCAAAAGGTTACTGATTCTGGACTTAAGTCTTTCGAAAGAAAAAGTTTTAAAATTGAGTAGGTTTATTCACACCCCCCTCTAAGCCTACTGTCACTTGGGACCAACACTAGTTAATTTTTAATTAGCTTAGTTATTTTTTAATTCTTTGTTTATTATTTTTTTAATTCGTTAATTAGTTAGTTAATTTTTTTAATTCCTAGTTAATTTAGTTAATTTTTTAATTTGTTAGTTTTCATTAATTAGTTAACTTTAGTTAGTTCCTAGTTAATTTGTATTAATTCTTTAATTTGTATTTTTTTGTATTCGTTAATCCCTTTAAGTTTGTTCGTTAATTCTTAGAATTTTTGGTCATGGTTGTTTAATTATTTTAGCGTTTGTAAATATACAGATCGAGTTTCATTATGTTCGTGAGGCATACCAGGGTACCATCACATATATAAATGGATACGTTCGCCTTGTGGTACTTGATGAGATGAAGGAACAGCTTCGATCGATGGGCTGACAATTTCTCCATGACTTTTGGAAGACGAGTTTCGGCCATTTCCTGATGTGGAAGACAGAGAGAGTCTTGCAAAGCTTTCTTACACGTTCTCATGTCATATGAGGTGCGTGGTAACGAGATGCCTGCACATGAGAGGTGGTTCTGTGTAGGACAGTAAAGGAGTATTTGTCGGTTCGGTAAGCACAAGTTTGCCCTAGTGACGGGGTTGAAGTTCGACCACTCGACTTTCAATCCAGCCAAAATTCACACCCCACCAAATGGAGCAGTGTACTGGAGGGTATACGCCGAGTCATCTCGGGTCACCGTGTCTAATCTCCGTGCTCGATTCAGAGCCGGCGAGTTGGGTGATAGTGTGGAGGACAGGGTGAAGATTGCTAAGATTTTGATTCTCCACCTCATACTGCTCAGGGTGGATGCCGGTAGTTGGACATTGGTGGAGGATGAAGACTTATGGGAGAACTTTCCATGGGGGAAGATCAGCTTCCTCACCCTGCTAAAATACATGGATAGTCTACCTACCACAGTTCCTGCTCGTAACTACATACCGCATTACCATTTCTATGGTTTCTCGATAGCCCTGCTAGTATGTCCCTACAAATTAGTTTGTCGAAATTTCTTTAAAGTGTGTTTAGAATTTTTTTAATGTTTTTTTGCTAAATTAATATCCGAATATGTCCTCTTCAGATATGGGCTTTTGAGGCGATCCCCATTACCTCTCAATTTGTCGGGTGTAGATTGGACACGCCTATTTTGATGCCCCGGTGTATGGAGTGTAGCTTGAAGAAATCGGAGACGGATGTTTCACAAGTGCTCGCGGGCGAGGTATTTACTATTTATTTATTTAACACCGTAAGTTGCCACTCATTATCATTATTTATTCTTTACTTCTACAATTTTGTTACAGGTCGAGTGTTATACAACACTGACACCCACAGACGATGAAGTGATTCAAACATACTGGCAGGATATCGATGACGATATCCTGACGGGGGTCCAGGTCGCTCAGAGACAACGTGGTCGTCGTGCTACTTCTCCTACTCCTTCGAGACCTTCTACACTCATTGGAGATCCTACAGAGGCAGGCCCTCGAGAAGACGTGCTATCCGAAGAGATTGACATAGGACCGCAGTACCCACTCAGACGGAGGACGAGCAGGATGATGACGCGACCCCCCAGTACCCATTTTATCATGAAGTGCCCATTCGTGCATCGATAATTGCTTAGAGGTACCCTGAGTCAGAGTCTCATTTCCATGAGCATGATCCGAGACCGAGCTCAGGGACCAGTGATGACTTGTACAATCGATTAACGGATTGGATAGGATCTCGATTCGACAGTCTCCAGCCGAACGTCACCCAGCAGGTCACAGATTGGATGGGTTCTCGATCGACAATCTCCAGTAGCACGTCACCCAGCAGGTCACTGATTGGATGGGATCTCGATTCGACGGTCTCCAGCAGCACGTCACTCAGTAGTTCACTGATGGGCTGAGATCTCGATTCGACGGTCTCCAGTAGAACGTCACCCAACAGTTCACTGATGGGATGGGATCTCAATTTGACGGTCTCCAACAATACGTCAATGATGGGGGAAAGAGCCTGGAGGGAGTGATGCTTAAGATGATCGAGGGGTAGATTAAGACGTCGGTTTATACTGTGTCACCGTCGTTCGAGACACCAGCTGCACAGGGTGGTAGGGTCTTTCCAGAGAGCGGACCCTCTACTGTCCCCTATGATTTGAGTACCCTCGCACCTCAGGGTATCCCAGATACCAAAAGTATTGGAGCTATAGCGCGACATAAAGTTCTATCTGCTGTTGTGCGCAGTCAATTTTTGGTAAAGGAGCCCACTAGAAAGACGCACGTCAAGTGGACGGACTTCAAATCCTACTACCTGAGTGACGAGGGCAAAGTTACAGGGTAAGAAACTAATGCTCTTTCAGATTCCAAAGTTAGATTTTTGTCTATTAAGTTTTTGTCTTGTAATCGTTACAGGAGCAATGTCGGTGCTGAAGCGCCAGTGGGGCCAAATTTCTTCAGAAATTTCATAGATCCAAAGTATGAGTTGGACTCAGATGTAATATCATTGGAATTAGCTTTTTCTTTTTTTCGGAGTCGATTTTCACTGATCCAAGTTTTTTTCTATTACAACAAATTGATACGTACCTGGGCATACTACAGAGCCGTCCAGAAGCAGCCAACATACAAATCAAACACCAATTTATCGGGAGGATTCAGATCGTGGATCGACAGTTGTTTGTGAGTTCCAATCATTCTTTTAGGGTAATATCTCACTTGTTGTCATATTCAAACTGACCCTTAATTATCATCAATCTAGGAAATATGTGAAGAAATTTGGAGGGAAAGCATGATGGTGAAGCTGACGAGGTCAAATACATGATGGGGATCAGGGAGACGTTCACTCAGGAACAGCTATAGCGATATACGACTTATGTGCGAGGTTTGAAGCTGAAGTGGGACTTCATCGTGTTGTGGTGGGATGTCATACAACAAGTACGTATTAATATCTGTTGAATTCTTTTTATTTATTTTGGAATCTATACATGGTTCTAATTATTTTCATCAAAATTTCAGGTCTGGATGGTCATAAACCTAGACGGTCACTGGGTTGCATCCTCAATAGACATCGAGGAGCAGCGAATATGTCTATGTGACAGTCTTAGGCATAGATTCACTCTAGATGTTATCCTTAGCCACCTCAGAGTGACCCTCCCTCTCCGTTGCATTTTGCCATGGCTGTTGGAGTACCGTGGCTTCTTTGAGTAGGTATTGGCACAGGGTCGTCGAGTTCTACAGGGTGTCTTTGAGTTCGAGTTGGTCACATTGTCGGAGGGCACCATGTGCTACATGCAGAAGGACAACACGTTATGTGGACCATAGGCATTACTCTTAGTGGAGAGTGGGATGATGCGTGAGTATCCGAGGAAGACACTTCAGGAGTATAAGGGGATCAATGGCGTAAGGAGAAAGATGGTCCAAGTTATATATGCAAACTCCATAGATGATGAAACACAACCGCAAGATTTTTTTGATTATTAGATTATTAGATTGGTAGAACTTCATGTTTTAATGAATTTTTATAGATTTCCTAACTTATACTTGAAATCTTATCTAACTTATGCAATTTAAAATGCAACTCAAATATCGTTATTGTCAGCTAAGTCATACACTAAAACACTCAAATATAGCCACATGATATAGGCCATTCACGTTCACGACTCAAATATAAAGGACAATTTATTTTTGTGTGTGCTTCTGAGCCACAAATAGAACATCTTTTATTTTTTATTGTCTTCTTTCCACCTTGGTCGGGATTGTCACCGTCAGACTCGTCATTGTGGTACATGTATTCAGAACATATAGTTATGTTATGCCCAGGGTTACCACAACGAGTACATGATAGGCGGCACTCCCGAATGTTCACCAATAGAAGCTATTTGCTTATCTTTCAGTTGATCGGCCTGTTTTGGTTGATCCGGCGGGACACAAACACATCTGCGTGTCTCATCATCTACAACCCACTCTGTCGGGTCGGGCACAGGTACAACTTCACAAGCCCACATCACTCTCAACCAGTGCGTCGTATAATAAGGGGCCACGTGTGAGGCAACCGACTCATTAGCATAACTACAGTAAACACAGATTAAGTTAATTTTACGAACAATTATTGTATCTATAACAAGTAGGTATGAAGTAGGTCATGAAGGAGTACCTGATGGCTGCACATGCGTATGCGCATGGAATCAACTCAGTTTGGAAAAGTATACAACTACACACATCGTCACTGAGACCCACCAAGTATATTTTTTGACCATCAGTGACCTTGAATTTGTCTCGTCCCATTCTTTGGACCTCCATCGATCGCCCTTGCCGCATGAATTGTTCAAAATTTATCGTGCACGGACTTGGTGAAAGTGGGACCTCTTTCATCAGCTGTCAACCTTCTCTAAGCAAACCATTTTTCAAAAACCCTTCGAGCTGCCTCCAAGAAGAAACAAACATAAAACTTTCTTGCCCACACGAGACGAGCATTCCAAACTTCATTAGCATTGGAGGTCATGAAGTTGAATCTTCGAACAGGGCATTTCACACGAGACCACCTAGTAGCTCCAGCCTTTGTCAACCTATCAATCGCTCTCTGGAAACCACTGTCATTGATCAAAGACATATACTTGATCATACAAAAAAGGAGAATCAAAGTTATAAAGTAGAACATTTTTGAAACATGAGGAATATTTAAAACATGAAGTTCGACATACCTATCAAATGTGTCTTCATCGTAACTGTATGCGGCCGTATGGAACAGCCCAACCAAGTGTGATCCATACTTGGCTAGACTCTACTGAATATGGAAACAACAAAGACAATGAGAAGCTTCAGGATATGCATCTTGTATTGCATTACTGATGCTAGCGTGTTGATCAGACACGATAACCAAGCCATTTGGGCAACCGAAGGCTTCTCGGACATTATGCGAAAACCATATCCAAGATTCATCATTCTCGACACTCCCTATCCCAATCGCCAGGGGAAAATTTTGATTGTCTCCATCTTTAGTCACAACAATGAATCCAATCCCCTTGTACTGCCCCTTCAAATGGCAACTGTCGACCACTATAAAAGGTCTGGAATATAATCAAAATTCGTCAATGGATGCACCAAACGCAAAGAACACATACTTGAATTTCTCATTACTCTGGGTGTCTAATGCGGTATATGTACTCGGATTGCATTCCTCAAAACCTGTAAGTAAGCTGGCAACATGTTGAGTGACGTCTTCGGATCACCATATGCTTCTCTCATTGCAAGACGTTTTGCACTCCTAGCATGCTTGTAGCTCAAATTCAGTCCATGTCGCCCGTTCATCTCTCCCATGATGTCCCTAGGAGTGATGTCAGACCTATCTTTTCGGAGCCTTTGGATGAAATAATCTCCAATCAATATGGACGGAAGTCTGCGGGGTGCACTAGCATTCAACTGATATGAACATGTGTGGGGCAAATAACTTTGGCGATTTTCCAAATCTCATGTTTTTCATGTGCATTGAGTAAGAACGAACAATCATTTTGATTACACTGCACCTGCCATCGGTGTTTGTCAAAGTGGTCCACACGGAACTGGACTTGATTCTCCAGATGATAATACCCAACCACTACAAGAAATACGCTAATAGATAACTGATATGATTTGTTGTCTAAGTGGAAAAATATCTGATGTCTATGGCGGTGTTGTAAAAAGTCGCTAATAGACAATAGATATTATCTGTTGTTGTTTATAGAAACAACAATATATTTGCAACACGTAAAATCTGTTGTGGTTTTCTATGAGGACAACTGATATTAACTGTTGTTATTTTGTCTGAAGTGTTAGGCCTTACTATCTGTTGCGGCTGTAATAAACAACATATTTTATCTGTTGTCGTTTCCAAAAACAACAACATATCCCCAACAGGTAATATCTATTGTTGTTTGTAATTCGGACAACAGATATCCGCAACATGTAAAATCTGTTGTCGTAAGTATTATATATTTAACAACATGTTTAATCTGTTCTCTTTTCCCAATACATTGATGTCTAATTGCTGCATATTATTACAAAAAATCTATAATACTTGAAAATGTCAACAAGACAAAAAAAAGTATAGACATTTCAATTAATTTCCCAGCAAGTTAAACGTATATACACTGAGTTATCTACTTCAAATACGCAAAATGTAGGAAACTAAATGATTCAAAGCATCAAAGGTGCATACTAATATCATATACGTCAAAACTAGTTTTGCATACTAATTAGTTGATAATTTAAACCTAGCATGTACATGTCACACTAACCAAAATATACTTTATATCTACACATCAAAAAGAGTCAGCATCTGTTCAGTGTATTCACATGAAATCCTTCAATGAAAGCTTGAAGACTCACACCTGCATTATTCAAAATATATAATTATAATAATCTCACAACTTGATTTTCACAATGAATTTAGAAAATGTCAAACTGACAAAAGTACCTTTGATATTCTTTCACTTTTTAACCATAGAGCGAGGGCATCTTTGGATCTCTTCAGCACTCCTACAATAAAAGGAATAGGAAATCACCATTACACATGGAAAGCTGGGAAACACACATTTAAAATAGGATCAGCAAAGGATATTTTATAGTATATGAACCACTGTACCTTCTGGATCATATATGCTTACATTTTTCAATCCAATGGCTGCAAGCCACCTCCAGAGTTCAAGAACTTTCAGAGTGTGAAGAGCTTCTTCACTGTCTATAACAATGGCAAGGTACTTAACTTTACTAATATCAAGATCTTTATACTGCTCGAAGAAACCATTGGAGATGAGGAAGCTCTCCAGTGAATTTATCAATCCCAGGACAAAGTACCATATGCTCAAAATCAGATGCATAATGTGCCATAGCAAGCGAAGCCCAAGACCACCACTTTACAAAAAATTATACACCAAATTAACATATACAAATTACTGAGAACATGCAGAGAACAAGGATTTCACATACAGAGCAACTAAGGTTACCATCCCTCCCCAGTCTTACTAAATACTAAGTAACTATGTAAGGACAAGCCCATCAGCTGACAAGCATTAGTAGAACAACTTCTTTGTGCATTAATTGAATTCATCAACTTTCATCCTGTTCCCACCAAAAAACAGAAACCAATGAAATTTGAAAATCCTGACTCATCAACTTCCTATCATCAAGGAAAACGAATTGCACCAAGACATAGGAGAATTTTCATCGTATACCGAGTATGTTCACAACAATAGATGATAATAGTTCCATGTTCGAAACGAGATCTATATTGTGGATATCTCCATCTTTCAACGTGAAAAGGACTCATACAAACAGAAGTTTTTTTTCCAAGCAATCATTGATTAAAAAAATAAAACTACTGACTAACTTACCGACCAGATCCGTACATAAAACTTGTGCACTTCATCCCCTACGTCCAAAACTCTGTAAACAACCAGAATCAAATAATCACCAAAACCACTTCTACAAAAGAAATTCCAAAACAAAATTCCTCGAATTACACAATAACAAGCCCTAATAACACACGCAGTAACATGTAAACAATCATAACTAAAACCTCTAACAACACGCGCGCAAGAACAGTCAAACCAATTTGAATAAACTCCAAACAAAGAAGGCTACAACAACTAACGTTGATTCGAGCCCGCGAAAGAACGTCACCAAACGAGCGAAATCAAGCCCCAGCATATCCGAGTTGGGAAATAGCCTAGCCTGCTTCGCCGTCTCCGCCGACTGCTCTGCTTCGCCGTCAACAGTAACTCCGAAGTTCCTCCATTGCTTAATCGAATTTCTGGGATTGTTGATTGTGCCTTGCAACATTGAAATGGGTTTTGGGGATTTTGGGGATTTTGGGTTTCGATTTTCCCTCTATTTTCAAATTCTCTTTTTTTTTTTCTCTTTTTTCTTTTTTTGATTAGTTTTATTAATTTATATTCAAATTTAATTTAATTTTCATTAGTTTTGGGTGGATTTTTTTTCTCAACACTTATGTATATATTTTCATTAGTTCTATTAAATTATGTTTAGAAAATTCAGCATGATTAAGGGATTTAATTCCACACTTAGTCATATAATAAAGATTATATTATAAATTAAACCAAAATATATAAATTTGTAGTATGTTATATATATATATATATTATTAATTATATAATTATATAAATTTATAGTCACAACACACTTTTAACAACAGATATTATCAGTTGTATATTACATAGTTAATATAAAACCAACACACTTTTAACAACAGATATTATCAGTTGTATAGTTAATATATAAACAACACACTTTTAACAACAGATATTATCAGTTGTATATGAGTAAATTGCACGCTAATAGACAACAGATATGAAGTGTTGTTAAAGTTGTTGTCTATTCTCGAAAAAACATGACAATAGACAACAGAGCATGAAATCAGTTGTCTATTAGCGCAAAAACATGCTAAAAGACAACAGATTTCTTAATATCTGTTGTAAATATTAGTAACGACAACATTTTAGACAAAATCAGTTGTCTATTCAGTGTTGTCTATTGGCGAATTTCTTGTAGTGAACTAAATTCTTCAATTCAACCTTAAACCTAAATGTCGCTCCTTTTTGCATACCAGTTGGAGCATGCTCAATCTCATCTGCAATTGGGTCCTCAAAATCAGGTGTGTCTGGAATGTACCACTCAGCTCTCATTGTGTAGGAGTAGAATTGCTCATATGCATCTCGTTGCTCATCATCCAAGTTTGCTTCCACATCTTCATCCAGCACAAAGTCATCTTCTTCATCAATTGGATCTACCAAAATATATATATATATATATATATATCAACTTTTGTTAATTGTATACACAAATATTCACATATGATAAGTCCGGTAGTACTTGATTACTTGTTCAATGATCATGGTCTTCTTGTTCCCACCTATCTTCAAGTGCCGGTTCTTCGGCCTCATCAGTTGGGGCCACATTTAGGTCTAAATAGTTCAACTCATTGTGAGGATCACATCTAGATGAGGCCGGCCAAGGTTTCCACGGCTTATTTGAAGATGTTCCAACCAATTTGCCATCTAAACCCTATGTTGAATAAAAATTCTGGTCGTCGTGTAGTCCTATCGGAACATTTGACCATTCCAAATTTTGAGCCTTCTCACTCAATTGATCAAAACTTTGAACGCCGACATGTGTCTCCTCATCTAATGAACATTGTTGTTCATGATAAGAAGAACCACCTGATACTCCGATGTCTATCCGTTTCAACGAAACGAAAAGAACTAGTAGTCCATACTCATCTGAAAAACACTCATGCAAATCAAAATCATTCATGATTTTCTTCTTTTTTAATCTTCTATTCACTTCTACTAGAGAATGGATCAAATATCCCCAACAACTCAAATCAGCAAACACAATCTCATATACCGAGCTCAATAAATGTTGATATGAAAATATTTGGAGATTTTTAATTGATTGAATGGCATTCACATAGTTCAAACCCTGCCAGTAACCTCCATACCATATTGCCACAGAAAAAGTTATCCCAGAACAAATATAAAAAAAATGTAAAATAATTGTCACAAATTACAAGGTTAACGAATTAACGAAGAAAAAAAGAGAGGATTAACGAATAAAACACCTTAAATTCGTTAACACTTTTAACGAAAAAAAGCCCCATATTCGAACAAGGGTTAACGAAATAAGCCTTGAATTTTGTTAACCCTTATCAAAATTTCGTTAACCCTTATCAAAAAAATTATTTCGTTAACCCAATTGTTGGTCCCGGAACTGCTGTAGGTAGGCTTAGAGGGGGGGTGAATAAGCCTACCTTATCTTCTAATTTTTCTTTCAAGTCTATTGGCTTATTATTAATATCAGTAACCTTTTGGGAGGTTACTGATCAGAGTGAATGCGGAAGCCTATCTTTGTGCCCAATAGAAGATATGCAGCTTATCAGAGAGAGTATATGTAAGGCAGTAAGCAGATAAAGACGCAAGCATGTATAGAGGTACGAAAGTGGAGTAATCATTCTACGTCCTCTCTTCCTCCACACAGGAGGGAACCTCTGTTAAGCTAGTTGATTTACATAGACCTATTTATTACAACCCACCCTTAACAGGTAAAGTAGCAAGCCTTCACACAGATACTTGCCTACTTTCCCTTGACCCACACAGGATCCTACTCTACCCACCCAGGGTCCTCACTTTCTTTCCTAGAAAGTGGTAGCAGGACATTACTCCTCGCACTAAGTACTCCGAGACAACCTTTTAGAGAGGTTTATCTCTTTCTTCTTCAATTGGGTGCAGTAAGCTTGGCCTTAGACTGAAGACTGATTCTGCTGAAGCTTGCTGCTGACTGGTAGACTGGGTGTGCGTCTTCTTGGGGTGTGGAGTGTTCGAGCTCTTCTTATTTTCATCTGCTCTCCTTGAACACTCTCTTTTCTAAGGCTTCCCCCTATTTCTGCGCTTCTCTCTTTTAAGCTCTTCTCTCTTCTTTTGTGCTTCTCTTTGTGAGCTTGGATATTCTAATGTGCTCACTTTTTTTCTCTCTTGCACACTTGGTGCTTCTCTCACTCCCATTTTAGTCTTCAATCCTCCTCTTTATAGGTTGTGAAATCTGCCCGTTGAAGGTAGACAGATTTCTGACATTGATGCGCCGCACTCCTGACACACGGCAGCTTTTCGCTTTCCACGTGTCTTCTTCCGATTGGCTCCTCTTTTTTTTTCTCTCTACCGGTAACTTTGACTTTCTGCCCATGCCTGCTTTGTAGCTTCCTCCTTTAGCTTCACTCTGGAGCTTCCTTCTTCTGGTTCTTCAGGTGGCTTCGAGGCTTCTGTAGCATGCTGCTCCCTGCAGTATGCTTTCGGCATGGTCTTCCCAGGCAGCTTCCTATCTCGCTATTTTCTGCTTCGGCGAGGTCTCTTCCTGTAGCTTCCTGAAGTCAATAGTATCCTTATTAATTCTAGATTCTTTTCACCCGTACTCTTCAGTATCCTTTCTTTGACACTTTCTCTTTTTCTTTTAATCTTCTGTAGTAACTCTATTGCAGTAACCTTATCCTAAGATTGGTTATGCTATAGCGTTACTTTAAGGATTTGTCTCATCAAAACATTCTACAAATGTATCCAACACCAAACACCAAATTCGTTAAGGAGTTAACGAAATTATGCCCTAATTTCGTTAACCCTTACAAGAAATTTCGTTAAGGGGTTAACGAAATTATGCCCTAATTTTGTTAACCCTTGCAAGAAATTTCATTAAGGGGTTAATTCGTTAACCCTTTTAAATTCATTAAGGGGTTAACAAATTAACCCTAAATTTTGTTAACCTTTGCAAGACATTTTGTTAACCCCTTTAAATTTTGGGGTTAACGAATTAAACCCTAATTCTTCATTAACTTCATGAATTAGGTTTTAACGACAATTAAATTACTTAACTAACATTCTATAATTCAAAAATATAGGGTTTAATGAATAAAAAAGGGTAATTGTCGAATAGACCTGATCTCTTTGCCAAACCCTAATTTTATAAAAACCCTAATTGTCAAACCTTATAAACCCTAATTTTATAAAAACCCTAATTGTGAAACTTTATAAACCCTAATTGTGAAACATTATAAACCCTAATTATTTTGTGAAACAACAGTGAAATATTCAATTTTCATCAAGATTAAACTCTCTACAATAACTAAACAAATTAAACTTTAAATAAACCCAACTATTCTATGCAACTATAAACAAATTAAACTTTAAATAAACTAAAGTATTCTAGCAACTATAAACTACTACTAAATGCACTGAAATACTTACTTGATTTCAAGCTTGATGAATACTCTAAATTTTGAGTCCGGTGGGATGAATCTTCTGAAACTTCAAATATTTTAGAGAACTTCCCACTGAATCTCGTATGGTGAATTTTGTGGAATGAATTTGAATTGAATTGTAAATTTTGAATAGTAAAAGTAAGGTAATTGTTTTCTTCTTGTGAATGATCAAATCAAATATTGTCTTATTATTCGATCACATGCAGTAATTGCAAAAGTAAAAACATGTAAAAGTAAAAGAAAAATCACATGCCAAAGTAAGAAGAATCTCTACAAAGTATAAGAATACGGTGTACTAAGTGTACTTGGAAGTGAAAATGGGTATTTGGGGATAATACTTTATATTGATGGGTAGATGGAGATAAAAATTTATATTGATGGGTATTAAAGTGAAGTTGTTATATGTAAATGGGGAGTTGGGGGTATTTGATCTTATAAATAAGGAGTTCTGTAATTTTATTTCATATCCTAATTAATGTACCTTGTTGGTCCTAAGTGGTAATAGGCTTAGAGGGAGAGGGGGTGAATAAGCCTACTCAATTTTCAAACTTTTTCTTAACTTCCAAACGCTTAGGTCCAGAGTCAGTAACCTTTTGGGAGGTTACTTATCAGAGTTATGTTGCGGAAGCTTTCTCTCGTAGAAAGACCAAGTATGGAAGATGTGCATCTAACATAAGATATGCAGATAGAACAGTAAGCATAAACAAACGCATAGATATACAGAGGTTCGAAGGTGGAGTAATCCTTCTACATCCTCTTTGCCTCTTCTCAAAAGGGAACATTTGTTAATCTTGTTGATTTACATAGCCCTATCTATTACAACACATATTTAACAAGTAAGTAGCAAGCCTACTCATAGCTGCTCACAGCTGCTTGTCGACTCTTCTAACTGACCCACACAGGATCATATCTGACCCACTCAGGATCCTTACTTCCTTCAACAGAAAGCGAACAACTTATTAAGATCGTAGTCCTAACTAAGCACTCCGAGACAGTCCTTAAAAGGTTTGTCTTCTTCTTCAACTGGATGCAGCAAGCTTTGACTTCTTTTGCAGGTTGCCCTGTTGTAACTTGCTGCAGGACTGAGTGACTGAATATTCTAGCGTTTCTGGGGTTTAGAGTGTTTGAGTTTTCTACTCTTATTTTGATCTTTTATACACTCTTTTCTCTCTTCTTCTTTTTCTTCTTCTTGATTCCCCACTTTGCTCTTTTTTCTTCTATATGCTCTTCCCCCTCCTTTCTGCGCTCTCTCTTGCATTTTGCTCTCTTCTTCTCTTCTCTGTGCTCTACTCTCCTTCAGTCTTCAATTTTCTTCTATTTATAGATTAGGAAATCTTCCCGTTGAAGGTGGGAAGGTTTCCATCATTAAATGCGCCGCACTCCTTCTGATACATGCCAGTTATTCGCTTTCCACGTGTCTTCATTTGATTGGCTCCATTCCTCTTCTCTCTAACGGTAACTTTTAACTTCATTCCCATGCTTGCTTTGTAGCTCCCTTCCCAGCCTTGCTCTGTCAAGTGGCTTGAGGCTTCTATAGCTTGCTACTTTGCAATATGCTTTGGCATGGTCTCTTCCAGGTGGCTTCCTGTCAGGTAGCTTGAGTCTTCGGTAGCTTGCTGCTTTGCAGTATGCTTTGACCTAGTCTCTTCCAGGTAGCTTCCTGCAGTAAGCAGTATCCTTTTTAGTTTACCAGATTCCTTTCACCATTCTCTACAGTATCCTTCCTTTGAAGCTTTCTCTGTTGTGTCTTTCTCCAGTAACCTTGTTGCAATAACCTTACAAGATAAGTTATGCTTATAGATTGAGGGTTACTATCTCTTATGATATTGTCTCATCAAAACATACTTAAATATGTTCTAACATACCTCTTATTTTTAAATTAATTATAGTACTGACGCATAAAATAAAATAAGTTTTAGATAACTAGTTTTGTCTTAAGCAAGGTAAGTAGAAATTCATTTGCAACTACAATGCATGAACATAGTATTTCATGTTATATTTTGATTGACATTATATGAGTTTAAATATCCTTTAAAAGTGATGTGTTTAATTGATGTAATTGTGGTGAAATGTATGGCTTGCAATAAGAATGACATTCATAAGCATCAATATGTGCACATGGGAATAATGAAGGTTATTGCATTTTACATGCACAACATGATTTTAAGAAGAAATGAATTTTATTGACCACTACTAGTTCACCGAGACATGAAAATCATGCTTATATTATATGGGGTGGCCAGTGGCATAAGAGACATGGATATGGCTTGATTTGTTCAGCTGGTGGCATGTGAGACATGAATATGGCTACCAATACTATATGTTTAGTTGGTGGCATATGAGACATAGATAGGCTGAACTTGTTCCTCCGGTGGCATGTGAGACATGGATATGACTTGATTTGTTCAGCGGGTGGCATGTGAGACATAGATATAGCTATGATGAATGATGATATGTTGAGTTCAATCCGGTGCCTATTAGATGGTGGTCAAGGGCCCAATGAAAGAAAATGATTTTGAAAGAAAAGTTTTGATTCATTAGCATGCATCATGGACATCATTCATATTATATACCTTATGTGCATAATTTCTGCTTACTGAGCTTTAGCTTATATAGTTCATGCATTGTAGGTAAATCGAATGATGTGTAAGCTCATTGACTTACTGATGCTATGTTAAGTTCCTACGGGTTCGGAGATGGTGTACATGGATGACGACCTGTTGGGCTATGCTATGTTATGAGTTACTTTAAAGAATGTTTGTTAATGTCTCTTAACCTCCGTTTTATTTTCATACTATGATATGTATGAATATGTAAATATAGTATGAGTGTGGTTTAATATTATAGTAAATTCTAAGTAACATGTTATACTAAATGGTTTTTGTGTGTAAAGAATGATATTTATATTATATTACATAAAAAAAAAATTATACACACGTTCACTTCACTACAAGAAAAACGCTAATAGACAACGGTTTTTAACCGTTGTTGTAGGCCAGAAAGCAGTGTTGTCGTAGCCAGGGTTGTCGTAGGGGTCAGCAAATTTTCGCTCATAGACAACGGTTTTTAACCGTTGTCTTAGACCCCTATGAGAACGGTTGTGACGCACATAGACAACGGTTTTTAACCGTTGTCGTAGGGTCATTGTTCTAAAGAAGCGTTGTCTTCTCTACCTACGACAACGCTTTGACAACGGTTTTAAGCCGTTGTTGTAGAGACCAACGACAACGGTTTTTAATCGTTGTCCCGCCGTTGTCGTAGATAGATTAGACAACGCTTTTACAACGCCTTTTGTTTTGTTTTGACCGTTGTCGTAGATACTTATGACAACGGTTTTAAACCGTTGTTGTATGTTAATTTACCGTTGTTGTAGGTTAATTTTACAGTTGTTGTAGACCCTTACAACAACAGTTTGGAAAAACTGTTGTCGTAATTTATTTCAGCGTTGTCTTTTACAAGTCATATTTATTACAATCTACTAAAAATTCAAATATATAGAATAAGACATTCATCTCAAAATAGTCATACCAAATTCATCTAATACTTCATACAACAAATATTCATAACAAAAATTTAAAGTTGCCCGAGACAAGTTATCAAGGTTATCATAAGTTCATCAAAACAAGTAACGTACATTCCTCCCACAAAGAGATCCAATGACAAATGAGTATATGATTCAATCCTCTCATCAACTAAGTCTCCCATTACCTAATAGTCATAAATATGTTCTTGAACATGTTCCGCCCACTCCTTACGTACCCTTTCAGTGTATTTCTCTTCAGTGAACTGTTAAACAGAAAATACACATTATATATACATTGAATGAATATTTTTCTAATAAAACGTTCAAGAATAACATATAAGAAATTTTATAATCTTACCAATGACTGCATCGAACTAATCTTCTCAAAGGGATCACTCCCAAAGAAAACTCAACAAAGAAACCTCAACATTTCATTACCTTCACTGCACAAAAGGGTATCTGCTGCCAAATTCAAGAAGTAATTGTCCCATACTACCACCAAACATTATCTTTTTACTACAATAGGCCATACCCCAGCCCATATATGTGGGGAAATCATCTTTATAGGGTAAAGTAATTAATTAAAAATATCAAAAGGAATTTAAGTAACAAAAACCATATTGAAGCGCTTTGAATCCACTGCAGATTCGTAACAAGCAACTGGAATTTAGGTTACAAAAACAACATTCAATAACAATTTACCAGTTTAAATTAGTTTGGAATTTAATGTTCTATGTAAATAACTTACCTAATATAGCTCGTCAATTTTGAAAAGAAAGCCTTTAAGCCAAATGTATCTCCTGAATCTCCTGAATCTCTGCTTCATGATAATTAAAAGCAATTAACTACTCTTTCCATTTGAATCCCCTATTCAAAGAATTAACAGCAATGAATATCCAGATCCCCTTGAAATAAAAAACTACAACAATATTTACCAATCCAGCACAATTTTGTGAGCAATAATATTTTGACCATCATAAATTACACAAACTAAAAACACTTCATCAGTACAAAACAAGGCCTTAAGGAAAAAAAGGAGAGCGGATCCCCTGCTATGCCAAAAACTACCCAGACCACTGTAATTCCAACTACAAAAGACAGCTATTTCTATTAACTGCCTTGCAAATGATCAAGAGATTCAGCAAAAATCAACCAAAACAAAATAATTGAAAGGACCTTTGTTTAATCCCATCTCAACCCCTATCAAACCAAACAACTGGTTACAAATCACCCCACCAAATTCTAGAAGAAATGCAGCAAGCAAGCATGCATCTCCAAAGATGAGATAAATTCCTTTTAAACAACAACAGAGAAGAAAAATGGATGAAAGTGCAGAAACACGGCTCTATTTCACCAGAAACGGGGGAAGAATCACGCCGTCATTTGCTATATAGCAGGGGATCCACTCCCCATACAATTACTCAGTTCTCCACAGACAAATTGCAACTGGAAATTGCATAAGAAAGCAAAATAACACGAAGAAAAAGACATTCACATACCTTCTTTCAGTTCTTCACTCACAGTTCAGTATCGATTATTGCCCTAATTCTTTGGATTCTAATTGCATACTAGAAGACTACGGCGGATGAGAGAGAGGAGATTGCGATGGACGACGGCTGAGAGAGAGGCGACGGCGGAGGGCGGCGGCGGCGGCTGAGAGAGAGGGGGACGGGGCGGGTGAGGTGTGAGAGAGATAGGGTTACAAATTTTCAGAGGAGAACACAGCTAGCAGAGAAGGGCATCGGTGGGGGCGGCGGCAGCGGGGTTGGGAGCGGGGAGGGGGGGAAGAGAGAAATAACTAGGGTTTGCAATTGAATTGAATTGGGATTTAATTGTATTTACATAATGTAAAAAAAAATAAAAAATCAAGTTTATTTAGTCTACGACAACGCTACCACAAGGTTATGACAACGCTATAAAGTTACCGTTGTCTTAGGCATATATATGGCTACGCCTCAACGACAACCTCATATTGTACCCGTTGTTTTAGGGATCAACGACTACATATCTACGACAACATCATGTCATAAGCATTGTCGTAGGGTTCATTTTTTACCTAAGACTACACCACTACGACAACCTCAAGTCACAACTGTTGTCTTAGGGCTGAATTTTACCCTACGACAACGTCAATAAAGCACCGTTGTCTATAAGCGCATTTTTCAGCCCTACGACAACGGTTTTGTCTACAACAATGCCAATTTTGGCTACGACAACGGTTTTTTCAAAAAACCGTTTCTTAGGGGCGTAGTCTATGTGCATTTTTCTTGTAGTGCTTACAAGACTTTTTATATGATAACTTATTATAAATATCATTATGTGAGAAAGGTGGTTGTGACAAATATATTCAATCTTAAATGATTACATAAAAACATTATACTATATTTCTTATATCAATTACTAAAATTTGTTGATTGTGGGTTGGGTCTCATTAATTGATCTCACAAATCTTTTAAATTAATAAGAAATATGTTTAAAATATGTTTTAAAACATTTATTCTCTATATAGAATTTTGTTTTCTATACACATGAAATATGTTTCTAATACATTTGTTTTCAATACATTCCAATCTATCTATATACATATAAAAGCAGAATATTCTGCTAAAAATAGCTACAATAAATGTCTCATTTATTAAATATTTCCATTTTAAAAAATCATTAATAACTTTTATTTTAAATTTATTAATAAACAAATACATAAATATTAATATTTAATACATTTAATTTTATGTTTATTGTATAGAAACTCAAAATAAATGGTAAATAGATAAATTTATCTATATATTTTTATACTATAATAATAGAGGAAAAGTTTGAGATATTTATAGAAATACTATTTTCTCAACAAAAAAATGTCACATCAACAATTTTTTATTTTGCATTTTTTATTATTTAATCCATTCAATTTATAATATATATTGTATTAGTTTATTCTTATTTTATTAATACTAATTAAGTTATTTTTTATTGAATAATTTCTTATACACCAACAATAGATAATGTTCAAACAATAATTTCAATAATAAATATTAATTTGTTTGGGGATAATTGTATCATATTTAAAATAAATATAATTTATAAATAATTGTAACACTATTAAAGATGTGTATATATACTTATGTGTATATATATAATGTATTTAGTGTGAATTATATGTCATTCTAAGTATTTTTTTTAAATTAATATTAGTAAGTGTCCCATCAACAAATTTTTTATTTTGCATTTTTTACTATTTAATCCATTTGATCTAATAATATAAATATTGTATTAATTTATTCTCATTTTATCGATCTTAATTAATTAATTTTTATTGAATAATATATTAAAAATCAACAATAGATATCCAAACAATAATTTCAATAATAAATATTAATTTGCATAGGGATAATTTATACCATAATAATATAAATTAATAAATAAATATAATACTATTAAAGATGTGTGTATATACATATATGTAAATATGATATGTATTTAGTCTGAATTATATGTCATCTTCAATATTTTTTAAATTATAAATATCTCTGTAACACCCCGTTTTCAAGAAAACCTGCATTGCATATTTCACAAAATTTCTTTTACCGTTTAACTGAAAATGATTTGAAATGAACTCTTATGTTATTTAAAGTTATGATTTACGTATTATGTTGTGCTCGATGATTTTTACGTATTTTATGATCTAATATTTCTTTCGAGATTTTAAAGTGTTTTTGCAGGATTGCTTACGGAGGAAACCGAGCTTGATCTCAACTCACTTGACAACATGGATGAAAGTAAAAAGATAAGATATAGATAAGTTTAAATGAGGAAAATGATACTAGGTTTTTATGCTAAATTATTCGTTTGTATCGAGAATGCTTTTATTTTATGAAATCTAATCATGATCTTTATATGTGATTCTATGTGATAAAATAATTTACATGAAATGTATACATATGTCAAAATATGTTCTTTTACACAAGTACATTATATGAATAAATTACCTCTCGTGTAATATGCCATGTTTTTATATATATTATTATCTTTAGTATAAAGATTAAGTATTCATATATATATATATATATATATATGTTTATTACCCTAACTAAAGCACATACATGTATATTTATTTACTTTTGTGAATATAATAAACAAACTTTTGGATCAAATTTGGAAGGCTGAGTCAACTCTTGCCTTTGCCTTCTTCTTCACACGTGTCCTTCCTTTGCCTTCCTTTTTGTACAAAGAATGGGGTGATACTCCTTTCTTCCTCATTCATCACCAAACATGTTTCTTTTGCAGAGAATTTGGAGTGTGGAAGGGTAAAGGATTTAACTTATTTTCATGTCTTATACTTCAATTTTTATTGCTCCAATTTTATACCCAATTTCAGTTTTATTCCTTCTTCTCTGCAAATTATCTGTGTATATTGTGTGTGTGCGCTGTAGAATTGGAAAGGGGAAGAAGTGAGGAAGAAAGGAGGAAGAGGGGGATACGGTGGACGGCGCCGTCGTGTTGCAGAATCGGGGGAAGGGGGGCTGCGTGTGCGTGTGTGTGTAAGTGTGGGGCTGTGTGTGTGCGTATCTGTGTAATTATGTGTGCGTGTGTTTGGTGCGCTGCAAGGGGAAGAACGGCGGCGCCGTATGAAGGGGGGGAGTTGCAGCGTAGCGGCTGCTGCGTGTGAGTTGCTGTGTGTGTGTGTTTATGTTTTGTGTGTGGGTGTGTAGGTGTATTGGCGTGTGGGGGTGTTAGAGCTTGTGGGCGCTGCCGTGAGTGGCGGCACCGTGTGTTATGGTGGCTGGCGACGGGTCTGTCCCCGGCAGGGAAGGGCGCAGGCGACAGTGGCGGAGGGGCTGGGCAGCGACGGGTATGTGGGATTTGGGGGCAAGGGTTAAATTTTGTAAATTTGATTTAAATCAAGGGCTAAATTGCAAAATCCCCAATTTTACCTTATTAATGTTTCAGTCCCTGAACTCTTGCTTAATTGCTTTTCAGTCCCTGCAGTTTCTATTAATTTGAATTATTATTATTATGAGCAAATGTACCAAATTACACGATTATTTTTAAGCACTTGACTTTTCTAACATTGGATATAACAAAAAGTACTTTTCTACCATAAAATATAAGAAAGTTACCTTTTCTACACTATTTTGACTCGGTCATGGAGAAATCATTAAGTAATGATGGCTTGATGATATATTCAATTTTATTTATACTTATTTAACAATTGTTTTATCCAACAACTCTAATTACAATTTTATTTGCTCTTTTTATTTATACTTATTTAACAATTGTTTTATCCAACAACTCTAATTAGTAATTTATATAATTTATAAATTATAGTTCGATTAATTAGTACGAGAACCACTATAATATGTTAGTCAAAGCACAATAATTTATACTTAATTTAATAGAATTACTGAATATAATTTAGGTGGTTCAAGTGGTTCAATTAATACTGTAAAAACCCAAATTTTTCCAAAGTGATCGAACCACTATGTCAAATTCATTGACAAGGTTCGATCACTAGTGTAAAAAACCAAAATTTTCCAAAGTGATCGAACCACTATGTAAAATTCATAGTGGTTCGATCACCAGTGTAAAAAACCAATATTTTCCAAAGTGATCGAACCACTATGTCAAATTCATAGTGGTTCGATCACCAGTGTAAAAAACCAATTTTTTCAAAGTGATCGAACCACTATGTCAAATTCATAGTGGTTCGATCACCAGTGTAAAAAACCAATTTTTTCCAAAGTGATCGAACCACTATGTCAAATTCATAGTGGTTCGATCACCAGTGTAAAAAACCAATTTTTTCCAAAGTGATCGAACCACTATGTCAAATTCATAGTGGTTCGATCACCAGTGAAAAAAACCAAATTTTTCCAAAGTGATCAAACCACTATGTCAAATTCATAGTGGTTCGATCACTAGTGTAAAAAATCATTTTTTTCCAAAGTGATTGAACCACTATGTCAATTTTTGAATATTTTCAGTTTGACCCATGAAAAAAAAAATTTTATTACATTTTGACCCCAAACCAAATGTAAACTCTAGCACTATTTGACCCATTTCTTGCGCCTCCTTCCTCAAATTCTTCTCAAAAATCTTCTTTCTTCTTCTCTCTTTCAAACCTTGAAGTTGATTGGTAAGTTTTTTTTTTTTTGTACATGATACGATTAAATGTTGAAATTACTTTCAAGTCTTTCGTTTTAATAAAATTCGAATATGACTTTAGGGTGAATTGTGCATTTTGGTGATTGAAAATTTGGCAAGAAGATTGAAGAATTTCTTGAAGGGATTGTGCAATGGGTGATGAGGTATGTAACCCATATATTTTTTGTTTTGAATTGTTGAAGTATGGTTCGAACCACTTGGGGATTTATAGCTTTGAATTGTTTAATTTATTGACTAATGATTGCAATTAGGCTTTATTGTTTTTTTGCTTTGAATTATTTTCCCAATTTGCACTATTGTTGATTGCTTCGGCTTTTTTGAATACATCCGGGTGTTATAATCGAATTGTTCAATTGTTTTCAATTTTTTGCACTATTGTTTGAATTGTTGAAGTATGGTTCGAACCACTTGGGGATTTATAGCTTTGAATTGTTTAATTTGTTGACTAATGATTGCAATTAGGCTTTATTGTTTTTTTGCTTTGAATTATTTTCCCAATTTGCACTATTGTTGATTGCTTCGGCTTTTTTGAATACATCCGGGTGTTACAATCGAATTGTTCAATTGTTTTCAATTTTTTGCACTATTGTTTGAATTGTTGAAGTATGGTTCGAACCACTTGGGGATTTATATCTTTGAATTGTTTAATTTGTTGACTAATGATTGCAATTAGGCTTTATTGTTTTGTTGCTTTGAATTATTTTCCCAATTTGCACTATTGATTGCTTCGGCTTTTTTGAATACATCCGGGTGTTATAATTGAATTGTTCAATTGTTTTCAAATTTTTGCACTATTGTTTGAATTGTTGAAAATTGCCGATTATTGTTGCAAAAGTTTGGGTGTTTTAATTGTTGTATGTTGAAAATTGCAAATGTTGAATTATTGTAATTGTTGAATTTTAAACTAAATTTTAGGGTAGTATTTAATTTAAATATTCAAATGTGTTATGATTTGTGGCAAGATTTTTACATTTTAGGTTGCCACGTATATATTTTTGTGCAATGGTAGTTATTAAATAACTGTATATATTTTAATTTACTTTAACGTATACTGATTGAATTTTAATAATATACAGTACGAGCTGGTATGGGTACGCGAGGCTTTACAGGGTACTATAGCCTACGTAGTGGACTATGTTCGTCTCAGTATCATTGATGATATCAGGGCAGAATTGCGTAGCATAGGACCGGAGTGTGAGCAGGAGTTTCTTGGGACGTGTTTTGGACACTTCCTGCTGTGGGACACCGAAAGGACGATCAGCAAGCAGTTTCTACATGCCCTTATGACACGCCAGGTGCATGGTGGAGCAGTTCCAGCTGATGAGCGATGGTTCCATGTTGGCCGAGACCGTCGCCTTTGCCGATTCTCGAAGAGGGAGTTCGCACTGGTTACTGGGTTGCGTTTTGGCACTTCTGATTTTAATCCTTCGGAAGTCTACCAGCCAGACGAGGACTCACTCTATTACAGAGTTTACGGTAATTCATCAAGAGTGAAGGTCAACGAGTTACTAGATAGATTCTCCAACGGGGAGTGGAGACATTCTGGACAGGACAGTATCAGGATTGCGAAGATCTTGATACTGCAGTGCATACTTATGGGTGTGGATGCGGGAAAGTCTGTCGTGGAACCATGGGTGTGGGTTCTTGTCGAGGATGATGAGCAGTGGGAGAATTTCCCATAGGGCAAGTTTTCATATCAGAACCTTTTAAAATACATTGACAAGGTTCTCACTACCCTCCCACAGGAACGTACTACACCGAAGTACCACTTCTATGGATTCTCGAAAGCCCTACTGGTAAATTTGATATTGTTCATTTCATCTACATTACATAAGTTTTTCAATTTTTTCAATAACATATAAATTACGTCCTGTAAAAAATAACAGATATGAGCACTTGAGGTGATCCCATTCACGTCCACCTTCGCCGGGCACCGGTTGGATACGCCCCTATCCATGCCTCGATGTTTGAAGTGGTCCCTCAAGGTAGCGGAGATTGATCTGTCGACCATACTAGACGGTCAGGTATTTGCATGACCTTTGTTTTCTTACACTAGACTCTTTCGTTTGTTATTTAATCTTCTTTGTTCAAATAAAACCTGAAATTGGGTTCTTGTAAAACAGGGTATTCAGTGCTTCGAGACCCTAGATGCAACACCAGAGGAGTGGGTGAAGCTGTACTTGATGGGCGTGGACCTCGATATATTTACAGGTGTTCAGCCCCCTCCACCTCGTTATGGTCCACTACGTGGTGCAGTGGCTCGTCGGCGAACACAACCTGGAGGAGCTAGGCACCCCGTGGAGTTAGAGGCTGAGCCCGATTGCGATCGTCCATCCACTTCGAGGCATGCTCGTGCTTTCAGAAGGCCAAGGACCCGCACACGTCAGGCTATGCAAACACCGGTGGTTGAAGACGTGCAGGAGTCCCAGGATGACGAGCGAGCTGATGGACCACCTGCACATTTCTCCCAGCACGACATACCAGTTGCAGCTGATCGTCCACAGCCTGAGTCTGCTCCCGATTCCTGGTATTCTCGGATGACCGGTTATGTGGATGAGAGAATTGACCAGGTAAGTACTCACCTGTAGCAATACTATGACGAGCAGAATAGGCAACTCCGGGAGTATGTGGACTCACAGGCCCTACACTACGACGAGCAGAACAGGCAACTACGGGAGTACGTGGATGCAGAGGCCCATCGATACGATGAGCAGAATAGACAACTACGGGAGTCTGTGGATTCAGAGGCTCAGCGGTTAGAGACTTACGTTGATAGCTTCTTTGGATACGAGCATCAAAGTCCCGTTAGGACTTCCTATCACGAGAGATTATCCGTCCACGTCATCCACAGAGCCAGCTTGGTATCAGTTGCCTAGGCCAGATCATGAATGGGGCACTTGGCCGTCACAGAGTGTACCTGCAGTTGATCCTGGGACAGCTGCACAGATGGATCCCCCTACATCTGTGCCCAGCGAGCCTCCATCTGCTGTAAGGTACACTCTGCAGACACCCGTACAGTTTACCCCATCGTATCTCGGGGGTGCTCATATTTCCCCATCCAGTGCATCGTCTCCCGAGCGTCTATCTGAGACACCGCCTCCTCGTAGACCATCCACTAGTAGGTCGGTCCGTGCACAGAGAGAGTGTCGTCCGTCTCAACATGTTCGCAGTCCCTTCCTTAGGAATGAGCCGTCTAGAAGAATGAATACCAAATTGGCAGATTTCTGGGCGTACTGTGCCAAAGATGACCGTATTGCTGAAAAGTAAGTGTTTGAAAACAAGTTATCTTGAATTAGCGTTGATCCGTAATCAATACCAATCACTTATGTACAATGTGTTGTCTTGCAGGCGGAATGTGGGGATTGGTGTGGGTGTGGGCCCGAGTTGGTTTCGTCATTTCCTGACGTTAGACAAGCTATGGACAATTCGGTTAGTCTGGAATCATAAGTTCAAATTGGCTGTCTTAATATTTGTCTAACTTTTTTTTTGCCTTTATTAATTGATTTTACTTCATGACAGCAAATGGATGCATACCTCGGAATTCTACAGAGTGCCCCAGAATTTATTGGTGTACACGAAGATTTCAAGCAGGGTATTCAGATTGTCGACACTGGGTTCGGGGTGAGTCCATCTTTTCAATTGCGAGATGAATTTCCTGTAAAAAATTTATTACGCAAAAAAGGTTCATGGCCTCACTTATTTCTTGAATGTTTTATTAACAAATCCAGATTGCGGCACAAGGTATATTTGGGAAGAACGCCACAGTGGAGAGACTGATGAGCAGAAATATGCTGAACGAACTGAGAGAGAGGATTTCACGTTCACGTCCCTAACTCGACTCATCCACTACGTTTTAGGTATGAAGCCGCGGTGTTTGGACGTCAAGGAATGGACCAAACTGGAATTGGGCGTAAGTCTCATTTTTTCACAACGAATCATCTTTATTAACAATATGTACACTACAGTTTGTTAGGCTATCATCGACTTGACTAATATTGAGTGGCTTACGTAATTTACATGACTCTTTCACCATGTCGTCATTGTTCTAAACTCGAACGGTCACTGGGTTGCTGCATTCATTGACTTCAGGCGCTGCTCCCTTAAACTGTTCGACAGCATGAGACATGCGTATACCGAAGAGGTAGTGGAGTTGTGCTGTAATCAGACTCTTGGTATACGTCGTCTTTTGCCTCAGGTGTTGGACGAAGCCGGTTTTTATCAAGACGCTAGACGATGTGGGACTGGACATATTCCGGTTCCAGGGACTGATATTGAGTGGGAACTGGGGCAGATGAGTATTGACAAGTGTTACGTGCAGGAGGATTCTATATCTTGTGGGGCCTGGAGTCTGATTACAGCAGATAGCATGATAACAGGAATATACCCAAGCCCGAAATTTACAAAAAAGAAAGGCATAGATGCACTTCGGAGAGATATGGCCCTAGCAGTGTACAAGTATTCCACATCTGAGGACACTGTAGATCCAGATTTTCTTGATTAGCGTATACATATGTATTTTTCGTATTATCATGTACAAACGAATACATATTACAGTGTTATCTCAAAGTACTTTCCAGTTTTATAGAATCATTGGCATTTACATATGTTAAAGATTTTCTTCGCAAGCATATACATATGTACTTATACAACTGTGTTTCAAGGTTGCGCCAAATACGTAGGGCACCTCCTCTTTGTATGTGAATCTGAACCGCACAATGAACATGTCTTTTTTTTTCGTCCTTGTAGGTACGTGACCATTAGTGGTAGGATCATCCTCCTCAAGCTCATCCAAAATAGGGTGTGAACTTTGGGGAATGTACTCCGTACAGGTAGCCCTATTGTGACCAGCTCTTCCACATCGTCCGCATGTCCCACTCCTTCGAGGACGTCCAGTAGAATGTTCACCTGTAGAAGGTATATGGGTACTTTTAGGTTGACCGGCCTATCTTGGATTATCTGGAGCCGTACACAGTTGTAGATGAACGACATCGTGTTGTTTCCAGTATTGTGGCTCTTGTACAGGCATAACCTCAGCGGCCCACATTCCTCTCAACCATCTGGTCGTGCAATAAGGTGACACGTAATTGATCACCGACCGTTTCGTAAAACTGTGAAATCAAACAAAAATCAAAAGTTGGGCGAGAGAATTGTAGTCAAAGATCAAAAAGTGGACTGACCTGATGGCAGCACATGCGTGTGAGCAAGGAATTAACTCGCTTTGGAACACCCAACATGTGCACATATGGTGGTCCAAGTCCACCACATGGAGTTTACCATTAGAAACAACCTTGAATTTATTTCCCCCAAGTTCAGGGACATCCATTTGTCGACCAAGACGCTGCCGCTCGATTAACTTGTCGTGAACGTACTTCGTGAGAGGGTTATCCCTTTCGTCCGCCATCTGTCTCCGTTTGACAAACCATTTCTCCATAATCCGTCGAGCAGCTTCTAGGAAGGAACAAACGGACAACTTTCTTGCCCAAACGAGTCGTGCATTCCAAACCTCCGCGGCATTCGACGTCATGAAACTGTATCGTCGTACTGGACATTTTACGCGAGACCACCTCGTTTTCTAGGCGTTCTGCAATGTATTGATTGCACCCATCAGTAGACTGTCACGTTGGGCTGACATGTACCTGTTAAAAAAAGCAAAGCACACTTTACGTCAATTTGTTATTTTTGAATACGTAGTGTAAATAATTATATGGGGATAAACTTACCCATCGAACTCATTTGGATCATAACAGTATGCAGCTCTTTGGAACAGATTGACCAAATGCGACCCATGTTTGGCCAAATGTTGCCTAATATGGTAACAACATAGTCCATGCGTGGCCTCAGGGAAGTTCTATGTATCGCATTACTTATGCTTGCGTGTTGATCAGAAACGATGAGTAGGTCGTTTAGGCATCCGAATGCTTCCCTAACATGCTTCATGAACTAAGACCATGACTCATCATTCTCGATGTTTCCAATTCCAACTGCAAGGGGGAAAATTTGGTCGTTCCCATCTTTTGTCACCGCAACAAAGCCAATACCTCTGTATGAGCCTTTCAAGTGACAACCGTCAACAACTATAACCGAACGACCGTAATTTCGAAATCCAATGATTGAGGTAGCCAAGGTAAAAAACAAGAACTTGAATTTACCGGACGAGTGTGTTTCCAATGCAGTGTAAGTTCCAGGATTGGCATCCACCAACTCGAGCAAATACAATGGGAGCAAGCAAAATGACTCCTACGGATCGCCATACGCCTTGTACATAGCGTGACGTTTCGCTTTTCTTGCGACTTTCAGGCTGAGGTTCAGATCGTATCGTTGACCCATTTCTTGAATCATAGCCCTCGGCACAAGATTGGAATTTTCTTTTTTAGCTTGCTCAACGTAGTATTCACCGATCACCGAGGAAGGGATTCTGTGGGATGCGCGGGTGTTTAAGTCATGTTCACAACTGTACGGCATTACAGCCTTGGAGATTTTCCAGATCCCGTGCTTCACAGATGAATTAAGTACGAATCGACACCCGTCGTGGTTGCATTTCACATTCCACCTGTGCTTATCGGAATATAGGACCCGATATTCAACCTGCTTCTCCAAATGGTACATCCCGACTGCATTTTTTAAATCGGACTTACTGTTATACACCGAGCCTTTTTCAAGTCCATGCGAGACCTGCAAAAGATCCCCGGATTCTGGCTCGTCAAATCCGTCCATATCGGGAACATACCATTCGGGCTGCAATGTGTATCACAAAATTCCACAAACACCTCGCGCTGCTCATCATCCAACGATGCGTCAACATCTTCGTCTAAGGTAAAACAATCTTCTCTATCTAATGTCAAAATGTGGACATTACAATTAATAAGTTATGATTGGGGAATTCAGATAACTCTGTACTCACATATCGTATATGCAAAAGTAATTACCTGCTTCAACGTCATCAGCGGAATTACTGTGTTCTCCATGATCCGGTTCACCTTCGTCGAACCCTGGAGCAGGACTATTCAGGTCGAGAAACTGAAAATTATTGTCTCTTCCCAATGATGATGACTGGGTGCCCAACGCTCATTCAAAGACGTACCGGCTTCAGTGGTTCGATTCCGACAGGCCAAATCCCATTTCGAGTGGAATTCTTCGTCGTTATGGAGTCCAGTAAGAATAGGTACAGGGCTGAATTCATGTACAGTGTTGACATTATAGGTCGAAGGACTTCCAAAGCTGAACGGAAAAAAAGGTTGAGAACTTTGATTTTCATGCTCATCCACTGAAGCTTGTTGATCCTGATAGGACGATCCCGCGGATACTCCAAGATCAACCCTGTTTAGCGAAACGAAAACAACCAAAAGAGAATCATCCGAATAAAAAACCTCTTCTAAATCAGAATCAGTCTTGATTTTCTTTTTTTTCAATCTGCCGTTACAGTCAGTTAGCGCATGAATCACATATCCCCAATAATTTAAGTCGGCAAGCACGATCCCATGAATCGAGGTCAATAAATCCATGTACGTGAGTCTTGGAAGATTGATCAACTCTTGGGAACCATTTACGTACTGAATACCTTCCCAATGGCCTCCGAACGAAACCACAACCGAATAAGACATTTTCGATAATACGATCTGAAAATGGAATGGAATTAGAATATTTAAAACATTCGATATAACTACTGGATAAAACAAATGATATAAAAAACAAAAGAGAGATAAGTTACTTGATAATTCTTCAAATTATTCACACCCAGTATAACGCACGATTTTGTGCTATGAGTGTTGGAAACTCATTCTCACTTAAATAGATGAGAATTGAGCAATCCGTGAATGAATGTTCAAATCAACATTAATTCCAACACGTGAAGATCTTGATTATGGATGGAAAATTAAAGTGAAATAAACTGTGACAACAAACATCTGAACATTTACTGTGAAACGTGGAAATTAAAGTGAAAAATACTGTTAATTACTAAAAAACAAAATTAAACTGTGAGTGGACTATACTTTTATACATGAGCCAATTTATATGTCGGTAACCTCAAAAATTAGTTTAAAACACTATTATTCGAACCACAATGTATTTGACATAGTGGTTCGATCACTTTGGAAAAAATTGATTTTTCACACTAGTGATCGAGCCACTATGAATTTGACATAGTGGTTCGATCACTTTGGAAAAAATTAGTTTTTTACACTAGTGATCGAACCACTATGAATTTGACATAGTGGTTCGATCACTTTGGAAAAAAAAATGGTTTTTTACACTAGTGATCGAACCACTATGAATTTGACATAGTGGTTCGATCACTTTGGAAAAAAATGGTTTTTTACACTAGTGATCGAACCACTATGAATTTGACATAGTGGTTCGATCACTTTGGAAAAAAAAGGGTTTTTTACACTAGTGATCGAACCACTATGAATTTGACATAGTGGTTCGATCACTTTGGAAAAAACTGGTTTTTTACACTAGTGATCGAACCACTATGAATTTGACATAGTGGTTCGATCACTTTGGAAAAAAAAGGGTTTTTTACACTAGTGATCGAACCACTATGAATTTAACATAGTGGTTCGATCACTTTGGAAAAAAATGGTTTTTTACACTAGTGATCGAACCACTTGAACCGTCTAAATTATATTAAGTAATTCTATTAAATTAAATATAAATTATTGTGCTTCGATTAACATATTATAGTGGTTCTCGTACTAATTAATCGAACCATTATAAATTATATAAATTACTAATTATATAAATTATTGTTGGATAAAACAATTGTTAAATAGAATAAGTATAAATAAATAAAATTGAATGTATCATCATGCCATCATTACTCAATGATTTCTCCATGACCGAGTCAAAATAGTGTAGAAAAGGTAACTTTCTTATATTTTGTGGTAAAAAAGTACTTTTGTTATATCCAATGTTAGAAAAATCAATTGCTTAAAAAAATTTGTGTAATTTCGGCTGGGCTTATTATTATTGATAGATATTATTGAGTGAAATCATTAGTGGTTTATTAATAGGGTTAGAGATGGATATGTTGATAAAATTAATTTTTAAATCAGATTGGAAAGAAATAAAATAAGTTTAGATAAATGTATTTGGATGTCCCCACCACTGACACGTGGCGCTGCGTCTATGGCTCACACTGATGATGAGTTGAAGCTTTGATCATCATTTCTAACTTGTCTAATTATAATCCCATGTGTTTTTTTTCTTCAACCAACTTTACACCTCCTCTTTAGGAATGCTTTCAATGTGTTCGATAGAATGCCTGAATAGTATTCATACACACACAGCCTTTTCTTTTGTCCTTTAATCTTGCTTGTAATGTCCCTTCTTTTATTTTGCAATATGCACTCTAATATAATCAGTACCGTGGGGCATCCATGTTTACCCGATTCCCGATTCTTCAGGTGTTCGCTAATTCGTGTAGAAACTTTGGTTGAATGATTTCTTGTGTTTATTTTGAGTTGAGCATTGATGGGTTTTTCTGTAATTTGGCAGAATCAATGTGAAGGGGATTGATGAATCTCGAGTTTATATGCCCAGGTTAAGCAAATTGAGCCGTGTTTTGATTGGTGAAAGCTCTCTTCGTTATGAACGTATGAGAATGTTTTGTACACCGTCTATATTGGAGGAGGAGGAGCTTTCAGCTGTACAGTCAAAGAATTTCTCCAAGAATGAGGAATCTGATTCGGGAAATTCGCTTGAGGAGGCACTTGAACGACCACCGAGCAGTGGAGAGGTGACTTTAATGGGGTTGATCATGTACAAATAAAAGAGTAGTTGAGTTCAGGGTTATTGGGTGGGAAATTGAGTTGCTATATTCTTGTTTATGTACAGTTGAAGGCATTTCTTGTTGATTCTCAAAGGTCAGTGCTTGTGAAGAAACTTAGTGAAGCTAATCAACAGAATCGGTTTCTAAAGCGCCAGGTTTGGTTATAAATTGCTTTCTTTGTTATATTTGATAAAATGATGCTAGAATAAGGATAGAAATAAGCATGATTAGAAGTTTCATTCTTGGCACCTTTTGTTCTACATGTGAGATTGAGTAGCCAATGATAATTAACAAAAGATCATGAAATGGATTTTCTGCTTTGTCCTTCTGTTGAATGATAGAAACTTATTTGACATTTGTGAATGTAGTTACAAGTTAAGGAAGATGCATTAGTCGATTTCAAGAGTGAACTCGCTGCCATGGAACTAGAGATCCAGGTGGTTTCATAAAACTAGTTCATTTAACTATTTGCTCATATTATCGAACTCTTAAGGACAAGTCTATCGTACTTCACCTGTAGGCTCTTGTTAATTTGGCTGAAGAAGTTGCTAATTATAGAATCCCAGATGGTTCGAGAAAGATTAATGGAAAATACATTCAGTCTCTCCTCCTTTCAAGACTAGAAGGTAATGCAGTTAATGTGGTTCGACTGTTTTGAGGTTTTGAGTAACATCGGATAAGTGCCCAAGTGCCATTAGACTTCTATCTGTCTTGTTATCACAGTTGTAAAATTGCCTATCATGATTGCAAAATTCACCTATGTAGTAGTAGATATCTAAGAAATACAAGATGGAAGAAATCATGCAGGTCAATCAGGATAAAATCAAATAGTATCTCAAGGCTCGATTGATTTGAATCATTTGATTATGAGTTTTAATGCTTCCAAGCAAGTTAAACATAAAATCAACTTCTACAGTGGAAACAGAAGAATTTAGAATTACATTTCTCCATGTGTGACCAAGTGTGAAATCGTTGAAATATTGATTCAGTTTTCAAAAGAATTGTGATATCATACGGTAGAAGTAAAGAGAGAATGAAAATCTTCACAAGAAAATTATCTGTTCTTAAACCCAAATGGCTGAATCATGTTATAGATTTTACTTCTTATCTTTCAGATTCAATCATTGATAAAAAAAAAAAATCAACACTTTGTTTGTTTTTGTCATATCCCAGTTAAGTTCTTGTAGTCCTTTATGATTGATCATCCGTGTCTGCTGGCTTAAAGAAAATTCTGGCATCTCTAAACTTTGACAGTTTATTTTTTCTGTTAAAATCAAATGGAGTACTCTGAGCTACTGCGTTTGAACCTGTTCTCTTCCATTACAAAATGCTATAATTATGGATTTAATCAAATGTTGGAATGAAGATGATGAACTGAAACGAAATGAATGAGGTCACCTGTTCCCATGAGCAGCCTAGGTTGCACTACTATAGGCTATGTTATTACGCTCATCTCTGATAGCTGTATGTTTCTATCTTTTCCTCATTATATGATGCTCCCTATGTCAAAAGCTGTACAAAAAAGGTTGGAGGAACAGATCAAGGATGTGAATGTTGCACAATCGCAAGAAGTTCATTTATTTTGGCGTGGTATGGCGGAGGTAACTAATGGAGGAAGTATACTTTTTTAAATTTACTTTTTATCTTCAAATACATGTGTTTGTGTTCCTTTTGATTGTTTACAAAGATAACAACTAAAGAAAATATGGATGTTCGTTCACCTAGGGGTATTTTTAGTTATTACTAAATCCTGGATAAAGAAGGCTGCATAGTTCGACTTATCGAAAAAATAAATAAATCAGCTTTAGCTTGAGTTCTCCAAGGTTAAAGCATGCATAGAAACATCACGGTGATATTATAATTTTGAAGTAGAATGAAGACAGCAGATTGTCAAACATGTTGCTCGGAGACCAATGATATTGGATCCACAAACTTCTACCTGGTTAGCAGCAAGAAGCATTGACACTTTGTACCAGATTAAAGATTAAGGAATTAACATGCTACACTTAAAGTATGCATTCTTACCATGTTTGATGTAAATGAATCATGAACTATATCAGTTAGTCGCATAAAGATAGGCCTATTGTTTTTCTTACACAGATTAAGAAATGTGGCTAATATACTCAGTAACAAATTTTACCTCTAGTTTTCTCTTATGTCCCATTCATTACTTTATCTAAATAGTTTATTCAAAAACCTTCAAATTAGAGGCATGTATTGAAAGGAAAAATTAAAATACACGACTAATATGAAAATTACAAGTTTGTATTTGTGAGACGGAGGCATGAGTGTTCTGAATTCTGATATGAAATACTTGTTTAGAATGTTGAGAGCACCATGATAATCCAATTTACCTAGGTCTCTGAAAGTTTCTTTTAGATAATTTCATGGTTTTCATGTTGCCTTGTGTGATTAAAAACATCTAGTTGCGGTCATCGATCTTTTTTTGTATGCCACTGTGTTCGATTATCATGCTAAATATATTTATGTTACCTGGCTAATGACATAGGTAAAAGACATTGAATTTCACTCTTTCAGGACTATGAATATGAACAATGGTTATAGTAATTAAATAGGTTCCTCAAAACTCTTCTCATGATAGGGTGTTAGATATGCATGATCATGAATAACATTATGGAAACATGAGATTTTTCTCCATGATTGGGTTCCAGAGTGTGCAAGTAATGGGTTCTTTTGACGGTTGGAGTCAAGGGGAAGAGCTATCGCCAGAGTACAGTGGTTCATGTACGACATTCTCAACAACGTTGTTGCTTAGACCTGGAAGGTGACAACTATTAGACAAGAATGTATCTAAGCATAGTATAATGACCACCATTATTTGTTGTTAATCTGTTTATGAGTGTGAATGAAGGTATGAAATCAAGTTCATGATAGATGGAGAATGGCATCTGTCACCTGAATTTCCAACTGTTGGAGAGGGGTTGATGCAGAACAATTTGCTGATAGTGGAATAGCTGCTGCATGTTTCTCATAATGTAAGTTCACACAATATGAATAGGTCTTGGCTCTTTTGGGATGTTAAGATAAGAATGTTGTTATACCATGGAAGGATCAGTTTTATTGAATAGTAGGATTCTTTAATGTAACTATTAGATCAGCCCTTTTATATACTAGTAAAATTTGATACCAAAAAACCCTCAAGATGTGACCACAGAGTTTAATTCATGTGTAATTCTTGTGCATTTAGGTAGTAATTCATGTATGCTTGTATTCATGGTTTATTGTATAGGCATATGCTCCATAAGGCATGAACCACATAAGCCAAGCATGTTTCTGCCAAATGATTTGTGCATCTTCATTTCATGTGGCACGAGCCACTGAACCACACGTGCTAATGTCGTTCCACATGAACCACACGTGCTCATGTGGTCTCCCTCGTATATGTGTTTTCATCAATATTTCATCGATTATGTATGTCACTTTCTAAAAAAGATTACTCTTACACATTGTTTCATACATATATCATGAAAGATGCAAATTAACTTTTACATACTAAAAGATTTAGTAAAAAGAAAGAGAGACAATCATGAAAGATCAAAACTAATCTTTAGATGCTAAGGCGATACGAAGGGGTGTTTGGACTGAACTTCGATCTATGTTTGGACAAAGATTGTTATAATGCTACAATAATATCTTACTTTTTCTACTTTTTTCTACAATCTCTTATAAAAAGATCTACTTTGTTTTTAAGAAAATGACATCTTAACTAACAAAATTTTCGAAATCCATCTAAACCCAGTTTTAGATTTGCAAAAGCCTTCTTAAATACTAAATAAATATAGCATAAGAGTCTTAGTAAAAACAAAGAGAGATAATGAGAGGAAAAGGAAAGACATAGAAGAGGGTACAAAGAGAGACGAACAAGAAATAAGATGAAATTGAAATCATATTTAATTTTACCCTTACGAAGTGAAGGATATATGAATCAAATGGTCATTTCTTTTTGAGTTAGTCTCCTGTGCACCAGTTGCACGGATCTGTGATCCGTGCAACTGGGCCGCGCGCGGGCTGGGCTAGCCCGCCCAGCCCGTGCCTCTTTACTTATTTCGCGTGTTTTGCTCGTTACCCTCACGTTATGTTAGGGTTACTTTCGCGTTATGTTAGGGTTACCTTCACATTATGTTAATGTGACCCCATATCCAAATTTCATACCCTTAGTTTAAAACCACTGAACTAAAATGTTAATCATACCCTCATGTTATGTTAGAGTTACCCTCATGTTATGTTAGGGTTACCCTCATGTTATGTTAGTGTTACCCATGTTACCCTCACGAGGGTAACACTAACATAACATGAGGGTAACCCTAACATAACATGAGGGTAACCCTAACATAACATAAGGGTATGACTGCCTGAGCGAATCTTGGTGGGTTTGAGCGCCCAGGGTAACACGGGTAACACTAACATAACATGAGGGTAACCTTAACATAACATGAGGGTAACCCTAACATAACATGAGGGTATGACTGCCTGAGCGAATCTTGGTAGGTTTGAGCGCACCCACCAGGCGCGTGGGGGCGCGTGAGAGCGCGTTGGGGCGCGTAAAAACGCGCGTCAGAGGCGCGTGGGGCGGGTCGACCCGGGTGCATGGATCCTAGATCCATGCACCAGTTGCATAAAATATTTTGCCTTTCTTTTTTGGCTAAAAAAGATGTTAAACTATCCTACATGGTTTTAAGTTATTTCCTCTTTATAGATTGAGATTATCAATATATAAAAAAACGTTCATTAATGATTTTAAAATAGAAGCTACAACACCTTTTGCAACAGAGAAATCAACATGTGTAAATGGTTGTTTGAATGGTTCATTCAAAATCATTCTAAGAACACGACGCAACAAACTCCCAACTGTCTTATACAAGTTTTTCATATATATTAAAGGAATAATCACTAAAGATATACGTCATTATGTGATTATTCCAAATTTTCACTCAATTTTTTTAATTTAAATATATATATATATAATGTATAATTTAATTCAATTGATTCATTTAACAATCATTGCTAACAATTAGTAACCTATGAAATTTTAGTGATAATTAATAACAATCTGTAACATATGAAAATTTAGTCAAGATATTTTAATATAAGAATTGATTGTTATTTTAATGAGGCAATACATTTTAATATGTATAAACTAATCTTTCATATATACTAAAAGAATAGTCAATAGAGGACACATGTCACTCTGTGGTTATTCCAAATTATCACTCAATTTTTTTAATTTATATATATATATATATAATTAATAATTTAATTCAATTAATTCATTTAATGATAATTGCTAACAATTAGTAATTTATGAAATTTTAATGATAATTAATAACAATTTGTAGACTGTGAAAATTTAGTCAAGATATATTAATATAGGAATTAGTTGTTATTTTAATGAGGCAATACATTTTAATATGTATAAACTAATTGCAAATGAATATAATCATTATAAATTTGGAAGAAAAATTAAATCAAACATATCATGAATAATAATATTATGTCTATATACTTTTTAGGTTATGTGAGTATATAAATATAATTTTAAGAACAACAAAAATCAGTAATTCATGAAAAAAATTTATTGATGGTTAATTAATACTCCCTCCGTCCCCCTTATCTTTGCCACGGTTTGACCGCACGGATTTTAAGAAAAAACTGTTGATTTTGATGTGATGTGTTATTTTAATGTTTTTGAGTGGCAATTTTGTAATTAATGTTTGCTTTTTGAGTGCAAAAGTTGTAAAATGAAAGAAATGGAAGGGTAAGGGAGTAAAATTTTCTTTGCTATTTTTGGGCTGACGAAGTTAGCTGGGACAAACAAAAAAGGAAAGTAGACAAAGTTAGCAGGGACGGAGGGAGTATATGTTAATATTAAAATTTGATGAATACATGTTAATACGAATATAGTATATATATCAAATTAAAATATTAATAGAAACGAGAAGTTCATTTATATTAATATATATTAATAAAAAAATATTAAATATAATGTACTTTAATTTTAATTTAAAAACATGGCTAAAGTGCCACATGATCTATTGCTATTTTCAATCTTTGCATCAGATTTAAACCACAGTGGTTTGATTCACTAAAAGAACTTGTTCCTCGTTCAAGTTCAATAAAGTTGTTCGAGATTGAAATGACCAATGTTCCAAGGAAGATTTCTAGATATACAAATTGACAATATAAATCGGACACACAGATCTAGATTCATGCACCAAGGTTGACCCGGTCAACGCGCCAAAAAACGTGCCCCCACGCTCCTGGTACTCGTGTTCAAACCTAGTCAAATTCGCTCCAATAGACCTACTTTTATATATAGGACCTACCTATATTAGGTAGGTCTATCATAACACAATGTAGGTCAAACTATACATAAAAGTATGTCTAATACAAACGTAATGATACGTGTACAAAATGTGCCAAACTTAGGGTTTTTTTTTTTTAAGTTTAAGGTATGAAATTTCTCAGAAAGGTAGGTTTAACATAATATAAATGTATGTCTAACATACGTAAATGTAGGTCTAACATAACGTAATGGTATGTACAAAAATTCAAAAACCAAGCGCAAAAAAAAAAAAAAAAGATATGAAATTTGAGCAGAAAGATAGGTTTAACATAACATAAAGTAGGTCTAACATAATGTAAAGGTAGGTCTAACATAACTATACGCGAAAAAAAAAAAAAGCGAATCCCAAATCTGAATCTAACCAGGGTGCATGGATCTCACATGTTTCATAGGAAACTTACTCTACAAATATTCTTTAAGTCATGTGAATATGAAACAGTTTTCGTTAAGTAACATTTTTAATCTAACATGTGTATTCGATGCATTGATATTTCTTACTCAAAATGTAATACATTTTTATATTAATTTTTAATAATATTAATTTAAAAAAAATACCGTGTATATACTAGTTAATTATAAAGGCCTTATGCTTCCTATAATTAAAACATCAATCGCAAACACGTACATCATGCGTACAAAAAGAGAAGATACAACATCATTTGCAGTAGAGAAAACAAGTAACCCCAGTTTAATGTCAATTAAACTGACCTAGCCAACTGGATCATAATTTAAGACCTCCCAAAGACAAAATTATGTAAGAAGATGTGCAATCTGTACATGTATGATGGTGAATTTCTCACGTTCAGCAAGCTGAATTTTCACTAGATACAGATAGAGAGCATAGCAGAATTCAGTCATTCACTACAAGGGAGAATTGAAACATGACGAAAATAACAAACTTATCCTTTTTTGCCAAAGAGCTCGAGGTACCTTAATACGCTATGCAAAACACAAATTGATTCTCGGAAGCTGCGGAATCAGATGTAATATGTAACCTCTTCTACATCACTACGTAACGCATGGATATATATTTGCCCAAAATTGTCATTTACTTTTTGAAAGATTCTTGTATAATAGCACAAGACTCTTCGTATGCTGAAGAATTCACACGGTAAGAGAAGCACCATTGTCAGCAACTGTGAGATGGAGAATCAGAGTAGCTGCTCCAGGAGCCCTGTTATAAAAAAGAAAAAAAGAAAACTACTTTCAGTAGGCTAATCATAACTTGCAAATAGTTAGTAAAGTCTGGATCCCCACTTTTACTCCAGTTTCCCCCACAAATAGGGCTGGTTAAAGAAAATCAAAACGTCATATGAATCAATACCTATTTTGATGAAAGTTGTAAAATCCCCACCTTAATGCTAGGCTACTCTTTTACAAATCGGCCCCACCTAACCCACCTAGCACGCCTAGGCATTAGGACCCAGTGGCAAAACGTAGGACCTTTCACAAAAAAAAAATTGATATGCTAATGCATTATGATAGACCGGCAACAATCGTTTCCTGAGGCAAAAGTTTTACTTGGGGGTGGGGATGTAAACGAACCATGTCACTTGTGACTATTCGGAGCTCGACTTGATAAAAGTTCAGTCAAAATCATTTATTGTAATCCGTTGAAATAAACAAACAAACTTGATGCTATTCAGCTGCTTAACTCGTGAGCAAGCTCATCAGAAGGCTCATGAGTTATGAGATAGCTCGTAAAAGATAATAATAATAATGGTCGACATTTTAAAGTGTATTATATTTTCTCTTACAAAAATATATTAAGCTCATTTGAGCTTGCTACAAGAAGTTCGTGAACCATGAATGTATTTGGTAATTGAACTCAAAAAAATTTGATAATAAAAAAACTAAGCTAAAACTCTCAAGAATTCAAAATGACTTGGTTTGATTACATCCTACTTAGGGGATCCAAATAAAAATAGTAGTGTCAAGGGCTGTTCAGTAAAATGATGTGTTGCTTAAATGGAAAAGCTGCCAAACTACGAGACAACATGGGAGCCATTTGATGAGAATCAGCGGCAGTTTCCTCTATTCCACCTTGAGGGCAAGAAGTCTATTCGAGAGGGAACTTATGATGGCCTAAATCCTTAAAAACTTAAGTTAGACGCAGAGAAGCAAATTAGTCTATTATCATATTATATTTTAAAGGATGTTAATAATTAGAGTCAAATGGTCTACATTTGAGATTTTCTATAGACCTCAAGCTTTTGTTCAACCTGTAAATTTGAGAAAGAGTGAAGGAAAAAAACTATCATTTAAGAGCAAGGAGCTAATTAGATAGATTTTCTTTCAAGTAATTCTGCAATTACTATATTGCCCCTGAAGAGCATGCCCCTTTTGCCCATATACAATTCTGTCTTTGTGTTTTCCTCTGTGATTACTTAATTGCTCTTAAAGTGTAAGCTACCTGATAGTACAATTAAAGGAACAAGCTTCCACTGTATGATGCCCAGACACGCACCAATAAGCATACCACATGACTACATTGAACAAGTATCTTTAATTGAGATATGCATTCAAATTGAGACTTCACATAATGTTTACCAATTGAAACAAACTAACTTGTAAGTTCTAATACCTACATAGGTAAAATGAAAGCATGTGGGACCTCACTTCAATCAGACTTACTAAACAAGAGAAAACACCTCCTACACCTAACTCTTCCAATTTGTTCCCACTAGTGCAGAATCACTGATCTCCAAAATTTCTACTTAGATGAATTAGTATCTTTTAATGGTTTTTTCTGCTACCTCTCAAATTCCTCATAACAGAGAAAAGGAAAAACATTCATAGGATTTCCTTTTAAATAGAGAAAACCTAAGTTTTAGTATAAACATCTTATGTCATGAGAATGCAAAAAATAAAAAACTAAAATTATTATTTATACAATGCAGTCTCAAAATTTGCAAGTCTAATAAGGATTCAAATGTGCATTTTGAACAAGAAAGTCTTTTAGATTGGAAAAGGAGTAAGAAACAGTCATTTAAGTGAGGGATGCCACAGAGATTATAAGCTCAATGTACATGATCGCTCGTTCTTACACATGCACAAGGTATATTAACACCCCAAAAAGTTAGCAACAGAGAGAAAATTATGAATGATGCATTTCAAGGAATTTCACAGGGCACAGTGCAGACAACTGTATACAGGCTAGAGCAACACATTTAGTCACACATATGGAAGAGGGGAGAGGGAGAGAGAGAACCATGATTCAGGCGTTGGATACAGTGCAGCTGAACCACCGAAACATGATTGCAGCATCTCAGTATTAATCACACCGGGATTGAGTGCAACAACAGCTAATCCAGGAGGCAACTCCTTGGCGACTGCCCTCGTCAAACCCTCCACAGCCCATTTTGAAGCACAATAGGGAGCCACCTAATAAAGTCTCAACCCAGAAGTAACATGGTCCAAAGCACAGAACATGAGATTTTAGGTGTTCGAGAATTGAGATTTAGAATTTAAATCTTGGTCATCCCACATATCAGATAAAGTCAAAGACCACCTTGATAACATTGAAAATTGAAATTAAAAAATGCTCAAGCAGTCTACAATGGAATTTTTTTTCTGAATTAAATCTTCTAAATGCCTACAATTGTTTGTTTTTGTTACAGTGTCCTATCATGTGTAATAGAAAATAGTATTTTGCTCAGAACCACTTGAATTCACAGCATAACAAAGCAATAATTATCCTTCTATTAGTTATACGTAGTTACCATGACAAGTTAAGAACCATAACAAAACAGGCATGTATAGTCCACATACTAATACTAATAAATATAGTGGATTCATATGTTACATCAAGGATAGGAATATTGCTTAAAAAGAAAAGATCATGCAAAAAAATAGACAAACTATCTTACCTGTGCGGCAGCGGATCTTCCCCATCCAGATGATATATTAACTATTATCCCATGTTTGTTCTCAATCATAACTGGAATGAAGTGGCGTAGTACATTTGTTGTCCCCTTGATGTTCGTGTCAATGACTGTGTCAAATTCCTCTTCTGGAACCTCCCATATTTTATTGTTCTTATTTATTGTCCCAGCATTGTTTACTGAAATTTTTTTCTTGCACTAATCACATAATTTGAAAATTTTGCTAGTAAACTAAGAACTGCAATGAGTAAAATGCAAGTTGAACACAAACCAGCAAATGCAAGATAATCATAATTTGCATTTCAATCCTCAATATGCTGTTATAATTTGCACTCTAAAATGTTATATGAGAGGTATGAAAAAACGCCTAGCCAACAAACATTATCATCAAGGCAACATCAAAGCTATATAACAAACTAAACAACTTCCACAACAGCACACAACTAAAGAATTTCACCCTCTAAACCAAAATCAATGAACTCAACCAATAAAATGAACAGTATCTTCAGCGCAGCAAAATTGCTAGGAAATCAACATACCTATAATATCAGGAACAGCTTTCTTTTCCACAACAGCACGTGCCAACTCCTCAACACTACGATTAGACCTCTAATTGAACAGCAGTCATACACCATTAAGAAGTACGTGATCAGAGCAGATAAATTCGAGAGAGAGAGAGAGAGATGAATTACCACGTCAACATTCATGACGAAGTGCTTGTCTCGGTTGCTCTTATCTTCGGAGGCGGAGACGAGCTCCGACTGCAGAGAGGAAAGCTTGTCTGCGGAGCGAGAGCAGCCGATTACGGTGTGGCCGCGCTTGGCCAATTCCAAAGCTAGGGCTTTACCAAGGCCACGGCTTACCCCCGTTATCAGCACCGTCTTGAGGTTAGGGATGGCGGCGGCGCCTCCTACAACAGTCATCACTCTCGTCGCCGTTGGCGGTTGCGGTGGCGGTGAGGTCATGCGTCTTCACTGTCTCCACACACACACTCTCTCTCTCTCCTGACACTTCCAGAGTCTACGACTGACAACGTTTAACCAATAATATTATAAAATATTGTGATTCAAAATTAAGGTTGTGTTTGGCAAAAAAAAATTTTCTTTTTTTTCTTTTTAAATTTGGAAGTGAGTATTCTTCATTTCTTTTGGTGGACTTCTTGCAAATTATTTTTCCATATATGAAAAGTGTTTTTTTTTTTTTTTTTCAAAAGAGTAAGTATTTTGTGAACATCCGGGTCGGATCCCGGTCACTCCTTTTTTTTTTTCGGGTATGATTTTTGTAAATGTTCACGTACCAATAGGTTATGTTAGACATACTTTTAAGCTATGTTAAACATACCATTCAGCCCAAATTTCATATCTTATCTTTTTTGCGCTTGATTTTTGAATTTTGGCACCTACCACTACGTTATGTTAGACATAGTTTTACGTTATGTTAGACATATCTTTGTATATAGTTAGACATACCTTTATATATGTTAGACATACTTTTGTATATAGTTAGACATACATTTGTATATGCTAGACATATTTTTGTATATAGTTAGACCTATTTATATAAGATATGTTTAAGATAACACAAAGATATGTCTAACTATACATAAAGGTAGGTATATTGGAGCGAATTTTAGGTGAGCTTTAGCGGGAGTCTTAGGCACGTGGGAGCTCGTGCAGGCGCGTGGGCGGGTCGACTCGGTTGCACGGATCCCAGATCAATGCAACCAGTGTATAAAAGTTTTTGCATTTTCAAAATAGAGTGTCTTGTGTAAGACCCTCTCACGAATCATGTTACATGAGATGGTTTGATCCACAACTCACATTTCAAAATCATCATATAAACTGATGGATATGGATTTAGATAATAGGTAAAAATAATTGAGCAAATGCCCTTAAATACCCACTTTCTTAAAAGTGAGACAAAAATAACCATGCTTATATGGATTGGACAAGATTAACACTTTTGTTAAAAAGTGGGCCAAAAATACCCACTTTTGAAAGTCAAAAGTGGGCTGATTTGACACACCTGAAATCAGTATTCCCTACGTCAACTTTTATGTGTTATATAGGGTAAAAAACACTTAACCATCCGAACTATAGCCCGTTTTGCAGTTTCTTGTAAAAACTTTTTTTCATTGCACCGTCCTCATTAACTTTACGAGATTTGCACATTCCAGTAAAATGCCACTTTCCGGTTATTTTCTCCGTTGTTCACGAATTGATGTCGTTTTAATTAAGGGCAAAAATGATTTTTCAACTTAAGCCACAAACGAAACGTCGTCATTTTTGAATCAATTCCTTCTGCTTGATCTCTGCCACGTGCCGCCGCTTCTCATTGTACACGGCACAGCACCGCTGCCTGTATGAACCTTCGATTTGGTAAAGGGCGCTCTTCTTCTGGTAACCGCCGAACTCACGTGAGCCAAACACCTAGGGTTCAGGGGATTCACGTTTTTCCTCAACAGCAGCTGTGGATTCTCCACCGCCTCACCGTCGTACACCATCCACGTATCTCCCAAGCTTAATTTCTACACAAAAACACACACACACACACACATACTGATTTAGGGTTTGAAGCTAATAATCAAATCAATTCAATTCAATTCACACAAAACACACACACCTTGCGTCAGATTGTGAGGACGGTGTTGCCTTGAGCGTCCATGAGGATAATCTGGCCTTTGTTGGAGGAGGTATAATTGTCGACGCGATAAAAGAGGTTTCCATGTAAATCAAAAATGGTGAATCCGATGCAGTTGAAGATGAGCAATTTCTTCCAGACAATGACCACCATCGAATTATCTGTGCAACCATCGGAAGGAGAATCGAGTGCAGAGAGAGGAGAGGAGGAGGACGATGAAGCTGTGTTGGGATATATTTGCATCGGTATGGGCGTCGGAGAAGAGAGGTATGTATGGAGATGGAATTTGGGCAGTAAGTTGAAAAGTCATTTTTGCCCTTGATTAAAATGACAGTGTTTCGTGTACACCGGAGAAAATAGCAGAAAGTGGCATTTTACTGGAATGTGCAAATCTCACAAAGTTTAATGAGGACGATGCAACGAAAGAAAGTATTTACAAAAAATTACAAAATGAGCTATAGTTTGGATGATTAAGTGTTTTTTACCCTGTTATATATGTGTATAACATTTATATATTGAATGGGGTTATGCCACGTGTAAAGTTGGTCTTATATCACATGAAAAACAACTTAAAAAAGCCGAAATGAATGGAGCCTATAAATGGAGCTTAACAACACGAAAACTGATGTGATATAAGGTTGGAATATTCGATTTTTTTTCAACTTTATCTTGAGTGAAACTTGAAAAATTGGACGGCATTGTCATATATCACATGTGCACAGTAATTCCAAAATTCTGAATAAATAGGTGATGCACATTGCAAACATTTGCATGTCAAAAAAATTCATCCTTACCTCACATTTTGGCAAGTATTGGGAAAAGCTATGGAGATTTTCATTGAACACGTAACGGTTAATATTATATTTTAATCTTTCATGCAATCTGTGTCATAGTTTGAAGTATATGGTGTTCGGAAATTATGTGTTAAGGTGATCATTTGCCAAAAAAATGAAATAGTTTTCGTATAACCCATATTTTAGGGGTTACACGAAACCCTATGTGTTCGAAGTATAAGTATGAAATTTAAGGACTTTTCGTGTACCCTAAAGAAAAGGTTACATGAAAAGTATGTAGTTTTCGTGTAGGTTTAGAATATAAGGGTTTTCATGTAACCCATACTTTAGGGGTTACACGAAAAGTGTAGGTAATTTCATGTAAAAAAAATCTAACTATTAGTAGTTTTTTTATCTCCATGAATTTTGTAGTATTTGTAAAAGGAAATATATACATCATGACAACATTAACTAGACTCTATTATGGGTTGAAATCCATATATTTCAAAAACCACGTTATTGGTTGTTGAAATCCATATATTGTTTTTCTGTAGTGGTAAAGATGAGTTTCAGCACTGTTGTAGTATAGTTCGGTGGATACTAGGAAGGCTTAGAATACAAGAGTGGATCAAGAGAGGTGATTAAACTTCCAAAAATTACTTATTAGGAGTTGTTTGAAAAAAGTGATCAAGTTGTGTGTGCTCAAGAGTGGTGGGGATATGTCATTCACTCATTAGTTGAGATTAATGGTAGGGTGACACAAAAGAAAATAAAGAATGATACAGATCTGGTTGGTGTATTGTCCATGATCGATGACATTCTCGTTGTATTTGTTACCCTTAAAAGTATAAATGCTGGACCATCAGGGCATTTATTCCAAATGGGTGGTTAGAGCAGCGCCGAAAATGATCCTTTCTCTTACTCAGGATTTAATGTTGGATTTGAGTACACCGATCATCCATCTGGTGAATGTTCAAACATTCCACTTGAGCTACAAAGCGACCACGAATTTCATGCCAAATGGAGTATACCGACTCAAGATTTGTGGGCGCCCTTCCCATCTTCATCCACTGATCGGGTTGATGATAGGTCAGCTTGGGGATTTGACTTCCTTAACTTAAACAGGTCTCCAATCGATTCTGCCAGATATCAGTACCCACAACAGGAGGAAGAAAATGAATTCAGTCAACAAGAAGTGCACGAACATGGATACTACCTCTCAGGATTTCATGACAGTACGCGATCTCGTGTTTAATCTATTTAAATAGTGCATTTTTTTCATGATACTCAATATAATATGTTTTATTCTAATAGATGTCGTAATGTTTGTAGATACGAACATCGAACAATTGCAGGCATATGAGAGCTGTCATCGAGATACTGATTTCGAGCTAGATGCAAAGGATGTAATGCTGTTGGATGAAGAGCAAGTTGAGGAGCGTGAGACATTTATGACATATATTGGACGGCGTGACCCTGCAAATGAGGCTGACATTTTTGAGCCACAACTTCATGCTGAAAGCAGTCACCGGACATCGAGCGTCAGTGTCTTAGAGCGTTAGTGGTTTATCCCTGAGATGGCTACTGGTGCTTATCCAGCCGAATCTTCTGAGATTTCCACTCATGTGTCTGCCTCACATATGCTCCATAAAGGTTCTTGCTTCAACAGAAAGGTTGAATATAAAAAAATAGTTGGAATGTACCATCTTGAAAATCAAGTTGCTTACAAAGTCAAGAGATCCAAAAAGCACCGGTGGTATGTAAACTGTGTCGTTAAAACCTGTCCCTTCGTAATGCATGCCTTAGAAAATCATGGGATTTGTAAAATTTTTAAAGATTGGTCTCCCACATTCGTGTTCGTTGTAAATCCGGGGACTTACACGGCCTTGTATACTGACGGTCATGGTAAGTTCAAATATGTATTTTTCACATTGACATCTTCTATTCAGGGGTTTCAAGGTTATGCAAGGCCTATTATAGTCGTAGATGACTGTCACCTGAAAGGTCAGTATAAAGGAATCGGTTTCATGGCTGTTACCAAGGATGGGAATGATCAGATTTTCTCGTTAGCAACTGGTCCTACTAGGCAGTGTGGAGAATGATGAGTCATGGACTTAGTTCTTAACACAAGTTCGAGAAGCATTTGGATGCCCTGACCAACTGCTAATTATCTCCGATCAACATAACAACATCACAAATGTCGTCGAGCAATATACCCTGACACTTCGCATGGACTATGTTGTTATCATCTGCAACAAAATTTGGCGAAGTATGGAAAGCATCTGGTTGGGCTCTTCAAGTTGGCCGCTTATTGTTATAATCCAAGTGACTTCGATAGGTACGTTTACTAATCTTTAAGTGACATGGTTTACATCATATCTAATTTCTCACTTGTCGTTTCATTACTTGCAGGTACATGGACATTCCAGCGTCCTCAAACATCAAAGGCACTGTCTATGCCTTAAAAAGGGCTGGTGCCGAAAGATGGTAGCGTGTGAAGTGCCACGTTCGAAGATATAACTTCATGACCTCGAATGCAGCTGAGTCATGGAATTCTCGGTTCGTCCAGGGCCCAAAGCTCCCTGTTTGTTTATTTCTTGAATGTGCCCGACGTGTTATCGAGAAGTGGTTCTATGAAAGAAGATCTGCTGCAGAGGAACGCGAAAACACTCTCACCAAGTCGGTCCATGAAAGACTGCAAAATGAAATGAAGGTTGGGCGTGCAATGCAAAAGTGAGTAAGCTGTCGTGGCTGAAGTTCAAGATCACACATCAAAGTAAGAATTTCACCGTCGTTCTCTCCAACAATTCATGCACGTGCACGGTTTTCCAGCTTAACTTGATACCATGTTCTCATGCAATCAGTTACGATCTTTGGACTTACTATTCTCGATTATCAAACACATAGTAATTGTACATCTTTCATATGCCACTTAATAATCAAAATCTCCATGAACTAGTTACGTGAAAAATTCAATATCCAACTACGTGCATCAGTGTTATTGGATGACATCATTGATGGGTATGTGGGAAGGTGAGGTGCTTCCCATGCCGACCCAGCTGATTGGGTCGTTTCTGAAGATACAATAAACAATGTCTATCTCCCTCTTGATAAACCCAGACAAGCTGGCCGTCCAAGAGGGAGGCGGATTCACTCCAGTGTTGAAAATTCAAGTTCAAGACATCGTGCACGTCCCGATTTAGGTGGCGAGCCAAGTTGTAAAAAAAAGAAAAAATGCTCTGTATGTGGGTCTAAAAGCCACACGAAGCGACGGAGTCCAATTTTCATAGAGAGTCAGCGCTTTGTGTACGATGATTAGAGCTGGGTCTGTGATGCTTTTAAAATATGTGTAAAATAATCAATTTGTGTCATTCAATAAAATTATCTTTATGTCGTTTGTTGATAGACTTGGCCAAGAAAATGTCATGCATCTAAAAAACCCAAATTGTGCCCAAAGTAACACATGTTTTGTAAAATAATCACTTTGTGTCATACAATCGTCCGACGGACTAAATCAACCATTAAACTCAGGTTCAACTGAGAACCTATAAATAGTGTGTGCAACGAGTCATCTCATGCCCCAGATGCCGTGGATGATCTCTAGCCTGGGAAACATCTCAGTCATAGCACTCTCAACAGCCTTCAACGCATACACACCAAACTGGTTGGGTCCTCTTACCTATAACACAACTCAGGCTTCCCACTAAGACAATAGAACTGGGCTGGGGAGTATGAGTACATCTCGATCGCCTCATGCCAACTACAGTACTGCAAAAGTTGGGGCAAGATCAGACGTAATGAAAGTGTCTGCCTCAAACGCAGGTCGGCAATATCTCTCTTCCATGTGTGTCGTAAGCTGTTGAACAATGTCACAGACTTGTCATATAGATCAATCTTAGCAGCAACTCAATGTCCGTCAAGGTTCAGGACCGTACACAACTGAATGAGAACAAAATGATGTCAGTTTACCGTTATATCAATTGACAACGAAAAAATGAAAACAAATAATGATCAGAATACTTGTTGGATGAACATCCTTCCAGTCCTTCAAACGCCTCTAGTCAGGTATTTGTCCTCGCACAAAGGGCACCAGTCGATTCAATTCCTGCGACGTAAACTCCTCTCTGACCTCTTCTAAGTAGTGGGCACCTAGCGGATCATTTCTATGCTTGGCAACCCAAATTTCCTTGCAAGTTTCCTGCACAACACATATGTAATTCAAAACATGTGTTACTATGCCAAAAAAAGTAGTGATGAAAGAATAAATATTTTTAACTTACAATAAAAAAGGTTGAAAGAACTTGACCTCATTTTTTCACCTCATATGTACGATCGAGCTCCAACCACTTGGGTGCGGACTGTATAATGCCAAGGTACGAGTTGATTTGTTGTTCATAGCAAAAATTATAATTTGAGTGTAGCCACTAACTTAGGCTTTTAATTATTTTAAACAACATAAACTACAAATTGAAAGCAACTACCATACCAGAATGTCCAACTCTTCATGTGGATCAAAAATTGGGGTGAAAAACTCCGGCCCAACTAGAAAGTCGACCCCAACATTACGCCTACATATCAAAATTTCAAATTATTTTCAATGATTAAAATTTTGAAAATTATAAAGTGCAAAATACTTAGAACAAACATGAAGTACTTATTTTTCAGGCACGTCACCGAGCTGGAGCCATGCGTCAAAGTCATTAAAGCTTACGTCAACCCGCCTCTTACATTTTGGGTTCGTGAACGGACTCATCAAGTACTGAGACGGCTGACGACGTCGGACAACACGGATGTCTGTAGAAGTGTCATGCATTCTAGCATCACCTGACTGTATGAGCTCTTGGGACGGCGTATGGAAACTGTGGTCAGACTCCACATCAACCCAGGGCACTGAAGATGGCTGAAAACCATGCGCATCGATAAATGGTACTATGTACGTGACAGACCTCCTCTGAATACGTGTCACCATGCCTCTCTGGAGGGGCATCATCCTGCCTGTCCGAGGGTGCATCACCATGCCTCTCTGGAAGGGCGTCATCCTGCCTGTCCGAGGGCGCATCACCAAGCCAGCTCGCCCATGGTCGACCATGATCGGGCTCATACTGATCTCGTCGTCCATGTCCGAAATAAGTACACAGCTGCTCAGTGAATATGGACGGCATCTTGGACTCCAAATGATCCACCCTATGATCGATATGACCAATTCTCTTATCCAGCTGATCGAGCCTCTGATCGAACTGCTTAAATCGATCACCCATGAACATCTGCATCTCTCCAAAACGTCTATCAATATACAGGGTGAGCTGACTGAACATGTCATGCATCGGTATATGCTGGTCGGGGATCTGTGGCTGGTAGGATGGAACCTCATGGTTGGGCTCAGGTGCGCGACGAAAGTCTGATCTCTTCATATCAGGAACACTAGGATTGTATCCAGCATTATCCATGTCCGGATAAGTGTAGTCAGGCATGGGCCGGAGGATGGTCTGGCTCATCGTCAGAGGAAGTCGGAATGATCGCATGCCTTCGTCTCCTCGGTCTGGCGGGCACCTGCTCAGGCTCCGCCTGAATGATAGGAGGATCTGGCCTTCCCGTTGGGGCTCTATGAGAAGGCCTCACTGGACGAGTCCTGCGGCCAGTAGACATCACAGACTCAACATGGTCAGTGGTGGAGCCCTGAGGCGTAAGATGAGATGGGCTCGCCAAACGGCTAGGCCAAGTCGGCCGTCCAGTATAACGGGCAACTGGCTGAACACCCTGTGAGAGATCATGGTCTGTCAAACCCCAAAGTGGATGATTAAGCTCCTCAGGTGTCGGCTCAAGTGTCCCAAAACATGCAACCTAACACAAAATATAACACATCAAGTAAAAGACATAACAAAGTGTGTTAGTGTATTAACTAACATTGTTTGTCCATGGAAATAATTTTCACCTGACCCTCAAGCGTATGTGAAATATCTATGTCAGACCTTTTGGTCGACCACCTTAGGTAGCAAGGAAACTGGTGTCTTGTGTCCAAGGGAAGGTCAGCAAAAGAGCTGGTAATCGGTATAGCTCGTATGCCCATATCTATAATTACAACAAAAATCAGAATAAGACAAATAAGTTTTGACAATTACACAATTTAAGATTTATGAATAATCTTATATGAAATCTCTACTCACATACAAAGCAGCGGAGAACTCGTAAAAGTGGTACGTGTAAGTCCTGAAGCTAGACTATCGTGGGATCGTCACAGGTAACCTATCCATATGCCGCTTCAGGGTGAGATAACTGAACTTGCTCCAGGGAAACGTCTCCCAAGCATCATCATACTCTATCAGAGTCCACACCCAATCATCCACGTAAGTCTTTAGTATATCGACTCCGAGGACGATGCAGTATAGGATGAGGATCTTCGCCACTAAAATCCTGACAACTGTCACAGAACTCCTCTCCAATAAATCTTGCTTGAAGATCCTGTAGGGTAATGCGATGACTTCCTGAACGAGCGACTCGAAGGTATACACTAGACGAAGGTGGACCATGAACCCCGGATGGATTGAACTCCGAGTCTCCAAATCTCAAGCCGGTGATAAGAAAGAACTCTCTCCTGGAGAATCGGTAAAAATGATCATCTCCAATCATGAAATATCTGTCTCCCGGTAACTAATGCCTCAGTCGAACCTCGCAACTCATCAGGACATGTAAAAATGACTTGCATGTCTCTGTGTTGGTCCGCCACAACAAGAAGTGTCCGAAACATGTACAGAGAAATTCTGATACACAATCATCATCCACTACACTCAGCTCCGTCCCAATCTCACCCAACACACTAAGCCGCGTATATCCATTTATATATTCAGTCTGGCGCTGACAATCAACGCGAACCCACTCTCACTCACATTGTATTCAATGATAAGCTCGTACAATTCTACCGTCATTTTAGAAGAGTTTGTCAAATGTTACATATTGTTTTGCTTCTATTTAAAAAGGTATTATTATAATAATTTGAACCCTAAATATTATTTTTATTTCTATCTACACTAATCTAATAAATTTATGTACAACGATACATTTCTAATTAATTTATCAGTTATTTTTTCCTAAGTAATTTGTTTTTATATCCTTAAATAGGCAAATTTCAATTCATACAAATAAAAAAAACTTAATGTGGATACCCAAACACACCAAGATTGTCTATGTAAACAAAGTTACACGAAAAGTGTAATTAATTTAGTAGTTGCACGAACACCCTAATTACAGGAAAAACATCATCTCCAGTCACGAATTAGGGATTTCGTGTAACAAGTACATTCTGGGTTTTCATGTAACCATGTGTTTTGGTGTTTTCGTGTAACCCTTTTTTCAGGGTTTTTGTGTAGGGCTCAAAATCCAGGGTTTTCGTGTAGGGCTCAAAATCCAGGGTTTTCGTGTGGGCTTAAAATCCAGGGTTTTCGTGTAATAGTGATTTACAGGGTTTTCGTGTAAGGCTGTTCCCACAAGTGTTTTCGTGTAATATTCAGTTCATAGTTTTCGTCTAACATAGATCATGCGCATTGGTTTTTTCCACTAACTAACAAAGTTGTTTTAAAGAGTTGTCATAAATACGTAAAACAAACTGGAAATCAATAAAAATACCTGTAAATCCATGAAAATCAAACCCAAAAACTGCTTCTATTCGAACCTCCACTCTGAAAATCCAACCTAAAATTTGTGAAATTCAAAGAAATGATTTTACACGAAATCAAACTTACACGAAAACAACAAACCTGAAGACCTTCAATTCAAAGACTTAACGTTGACAGCCAAAAGAGAGAAGAAAGAAGAAGTGATAATGGCGAAAAAAAAATCCAGTCGTCCGAGAAGAAAAAAAAAGAGAAAGAAGAGAGAAAGAAGAGAGAGGAGAGAGAGGAGAATAAAGTTGCTCTACACGAAAAGGTGGGCTGGTCAAAACCTCAACTCCAAGGCATGGGCCAACGTGGGCCACTTGTGAAAAGTGCACCAATTTCTGCATGATTTGAGACAAGATTCCATTTCTACGTTGATTTGACAATCTCACACAAGTCAAAAGTGAGTATTTTTTGGATAAAATTTAGATTTTGGGTTACATTTGTCCTTGTATTATAGGAAGAGTTATTTTTGTCCCTATTTATAGCAAATAGAGTAAAAACGCCTGTTCCCCAAAATAATTTGTCTCACGAAAATTATCCGTGAAGCCGTCTTATACAAGTTTTTATGAATTTAGAAACGGAGCTAATGGACATTGTTAATATATTTATATGGATTATTAGATGTCAATATTTATATGAAATCCCTGATGGATTTCAAATTCCCCAAATGAGGAAAGATGAGAATCGTAATATGTATAGTATTTAATTGCAAAGGTCATTGTATGGCCTAAGATAGTCAGGAAGGATGTGGTATAATCGACTAAGATAAATCCTCCTGAAGAAAGGATATACAAACAACGATGCATTTCCTTGCGTATAAAAAAATCTTTAGATGGTTTTTGTATCATCTCTATGTATGTTGATGATATAAATCTCATTGGAACGCGTAAGACAATTGAAGAGGCTAGTAAAAGCATAAAAGCTAAATTCTAGATAAAAATTTTGGGTAAAACCAAATGTTATATCGATCTGCATATTAAGCATCTCACTAAAGGAATTTTCATACACCAATCAACCTACTTGAAGAAGGTTTTGGAAAGATTCTACATGGAAGTCTCATCCACTTAGTACACCAATGGTTGTCGTATCCCTTGAAGTGGATAAAGATCCATTTAGACCGAAAGAAGATACTGAAGATACATTAGGACCTTAAGTTCCTTATATAAGTGCAATTGATGCATTACTTTACCTTGCAAATTGCATTAGATCTAATATTGCATTTGCAGTTAACTTACTAGCCAAACCTAGTGATTCTTCTACAATGTGACATTGGAATGACATTAAACATATTTTTCGGTATCTTCAAGGTTCACAAGATCTTGGTTTACTTAACACAAGAATAAAAATAAGTCCTTGGTGGTTTACTTGGATGTTGGTTATATGTTTGATCCTCATAACGTAAGATCCCAAACTGGTTATGTTTTTCTGTGTGGTGGTGTTGCAATCTTATGGAAGTCTGTCAAACAATCTATGGTTATCACTTCCTCAAACCACTCAAAGATTATTGTTTTATATGAGGTATCACGAGAATGTATATGGTTAAAATCTTTGATAAAACAAATTTATCAGTCTTGTGGCATTTCTAGAATTGATATATCACCCAATATACTTTATGAGGATAATGCAGTTTGTGTTGCACAAATGACTAGCGGGTATGCTAAAGGAAACTTAAAAAAACACATAACCCCTAATTTTTTTATTCGTATGAGCATCAGAAAAATGGTGAGATTATTAAACAAAAGGTACATTCTAGTGACAATCTTGTAAATTTGTTCACTATATCCCTACCTACGTCTACTTTTGAAAAATATGTACGTGGTATTAGAATGCATGGGCTTGAAAGACTTTTGCCTTCGGAGGGTCTCACGCCGCATTTTTCAAACAACGGAAAAAGTACAAAATTTCATTTAGTTATAGTATAAACAATGATAACACAATACTTTAAACGAGCTTGCAGATATTTTCAAATTCCTGAAAATTTTAACGTGTAATGAAATATTTCAAAAGTATCCCTTACAAAACAAAGGGTTGCATCTAATTATACGTACATCGAAAATAGAGGTTTTTGTTCAGTCTCCCTAGGCTAAACATTATGATACATAGAGAATTAGGGTCTTCAGAGTAGGCCATAAGTACATATACATGCAAAAGTTAAGACATCTCTACTCATTCTCCTTTGCCTTTAGGGTTTTCCTATAACTTAAAAGCACATAAGGGGTGAGTAAAAACACTCAGTGGAGGGGGAGTACATATACATCTTCACGTTATACGTTTAACATAAAAAATATATATAACCTCATCTGGAACATAGTCCAGTTAACCTCGTCTGGAAATTAATCCAGTTAACTTAGTTTGGAACATAGTCCAGTTCAACCTCGTCTGGAACTTAGTCCAGTTAACCTCATCTGGAACTCAGTCCAGTTCAACCTCGTCTGGAACTTAATCCAGTTAACCTCGTTTGGAACTTAGTCCAGTTGGGATCTCACCTCTTCAAACGTATGCACATACACATTCATGCGCACGTAATTCACATCTAAATATTTAGCATTAAACATTCACATTCACCTTTTAGGACATAACGTTTACCGTTCAAAACACGTAATCACCTTTCAATGATCACAACTCAACTTTCAACATTTAACGTATATAAATCATCAAGAGTTTATCAATACCTGCAATAACATTCGTACCGTATTAAAATTAATGAAATTCAACTCACATATTAGAACACATATATTATCAAATATGCTATTTATAAAACAAATAAGGATTTACCCCTACCTCGGAAATCAACAATGCTTGCCAAAAATGGTTTTCTTACCCCTTCCTACTCCTGCCCGTCGCTCGTATTCCCTACAGAGTGTAGAAGCGTGATTCATCATCTGACTTAATCTCTTATAGTCAACAAAATCTGTAAAATTAATCCTTGAAAGGTTGATAGTCGGTGATTCTAACTTTACGGTTTTACTCGAAATATGTGTTCACATGATTAGGGTTTAGGTTATAAACTTAACCTAACGTTCGTGTGAGATCGTAAAATTCTAAGGGTTTCAGTCGTCGCCTCTTATACTATTTTAGACTATATATGTCATCTTGTTATAATTTGTGGATTTACTTATTAATTTATGGAATTAGATCATATAAAAAACATAATTTATAAAATCCTGGGGTCTTATTGTATTTTTAGCAAGTTCAAGGGGTTATATTGTCATTTCAGCAAAGTCTGGGGTCAAAATACTATTTCAGCAAAGTTTAGGGGTGATTCTGCAGTTTCAGCAAAGTTTAGGGGTTAAAATATAATTTCTGTAAAATTTGGGGGTTAATCTACAATTTAATCTAATCTCAAGGGTTCAACTAAATTCTACAGGGGCTGAAATGCAATAAGGCAGAAGATTAAGGGGCTGAAAATTAAATAAGTAAAAACTGAGAAATTGCAAAAGGGCCCCTAAAAATAATCCAGTTTCCAAAAGACAGCCCCCCTGCCCCGTCGCTTCCCCCCCTCCTTGGCCGTCGCGACCCTGCCGGCGACGACACGACGCCACCCGACGCGGCGGCGTCTACCCCTTTCCCCTGACTCCACAGCAGCACACACACACCAAACACACGCTGCGCCGCTGCTCACGGCTGCGCAGTAACTGAGCGGTGGGCATCGAACCCAGCAGCGGCGGCACACAAGAGAGAGAGAGAGAGTGGCCGAGAGGTGGAGGGGGAAAAAATTAGGGCGGTGAGGTGGAAATTGGCGTCAGAAAAAAAAAAGAGTAACAATTTAACATCAAAGTAATAAGTGTTTTACCCTTCAATTACACCCCAAGCTTTTTGCTTAGGGATGGCAAAATTGACCCGACCCATGGGGACCCGATCTGACCCGTGGTGTTTGGGGTGCCCCGTGCTTGAAACGGGGTGGGGCGGACCTGACCTGTGCTCGGGGCGGGGTGGGTCTGGGTACCCACAGCGCCCCGCCCTGCCGTGACCCGCCTCGCCCCACCTTGTTCTAATATTAATATACATAATATATATTGTGATAATTAAGTTTATATACATTAATTTCAATTAATGTATATATTATGATAATTAAATGTATATGTGTGTATATATATACATATATATAAGTAATTTAGGATCATATTTTAATTAATTAAGTAAAAGACTAAAGTAGTAATATTACATGTAAAATAATTCTTTTAATTTGTTGTTGGTGTGTAAAATAGTAAAATTAAATCATCACTTCAATTATTCAATCAAATAATTATTCAAATTATTTAGTTAATGATTTAATAATTAGGTGTTTTTCAAATTATTCATGTAAAAATTACAAATTTTTATTTATTTTTTAATTTTTTTAAAAATGGGGCGGGGTGGGGTGGATCCGCCCCATACGGGGTGGGGCACGGGGCAAAAGTTTCTGACCCGCGGTGGGTCGCGGGGCGGTGGGTAGTAGGCGCGGGGCGGGTCTGGGTAGTTAACTACACACCCCGACCTGCCCCATTGTCATCCCTATTTTTGCTGTTGTACAAACCCAATTCTAGTTCTGTGTGGAAGAGAAGAAAAAATGGGGGAAAAAGAGTGTGATCCTATTCCTCTTATTGGGGTTGTTATACACATGTTTGATGTGTGTGAGAAGGGCTATGACTAATCCTATTGAGTTGCGCTCATACAAACAAAATTGGATCCAACCTTTGGGCTTGCACCTTAAAGTTTTTTGGGGATTGTATTGTGTTAGTCTTTGGGCCAACATTTTGGGCTAGTAGGAAAGAAAGAAAAATAAATCTAGTAAACATACCTATATATATAGGGTAAAATCCTACACACCCCCTCGTATTATCAAAATTCGCACGAAACCCCATTGTGTTAAAGAAATTTCATGAAAAACACATGGCATTTCATAAATTTGACGCGAAACACCCAATTTTGTTAGACTTGATGGCTGTGTGCTGGACGTGCATGGAGTGCGATTTTTCCTCCTTTTTAACCCTTATTTGCATGTAAAAATACTTATTTACCGTTTTCTTCCTTATTTTTTACTTATATATGTATGTACATGAAACCCCCTCTCCTTCCACACTACTTTATTTTCTTTTTTCCTAATTATTTAATTTATATTTACAGGTTTGTGTGCACAATTTTGATTCAATTTTGTAATGTTTAATTTTGCAAATACAAGTTAATGTATTCGTTTATACTTATTTAATTAAATTCATTTATAATAAATTTTTATATTCAATATTAATTCTATTTCCTTTATAATGTAATTTTTGTTTTCAATAGTAATTTTTGTTTATACATGTATTCTACACTTGACATACAGTCATTTACAAATTATAACATATATCTTTCACCAAGTTAATTTCCCTTTTTGATCTATGTATCTAGTCAACTAAAAAATGAACCAGAATGAAAAAGAAATGGGCAACGATATAAGTGCAAATAGGATGAACAAACACGTAAGTTTCACGGATTATTTTCAACAAATAGCAAATATGAGTTACTAATTGTTTTTTGTTCATATCTTCAAGTCAATCTCAACTAGAGATACTTATGAAGAGTATAATCTCATCACTTTGCTTAATTTCCTCCATTAACTTCTTCAATCTCTCTTCAAATTCACCACAATACTTTTTCCCAGCAACAAGAAGTCCCATATCAAGAGTTATAACCTGAAGTAACCACAAAAAACACTTGCTTAACTAAATCATATTCATAATCATAAGTGATTCAACAATAAAAGTGCAAGTTGTAATTATAACGTTATTCCAATATCTAGATACTATACAGGAGAATTAGCTTTGTCTCAAGCTTACTCCACATCTGTCCTCCATATGACAAAAGTCATAGCAACATCAGACAAAACATAAAACCAAAAGAAAAACAAAACTTTATATAAACACATGAATTTCCATTGAAGTTGTCAAGGAGAAACAAGTGTCTCTACCTAGGCAGTTGCACCAAGTAAAATGAAATGATAAAAGCACAAGAAATAAACCAAATGATAAATGGATTCAATATCAGACTATGATTAAGAATTTAGCATCTTATAAACTAATATTGCAAACCATTGATATCATAAAAATATAAATGTGCAGATACCCAAAAAGAGGTAGTCAAATACACAATCCTCTGTAATAGGTGAATGCATCTTTTTCTCCTGTATAGAGAAATCAACGGTGCTGCCAATTTTGACTTGAGTACCTACAGGTAATTTGGTTTCTGTTTAGGAAACAAAACCAAGCACAGAACCTGCAGCAGGTGGCAGTGATGATTGTAGGAACATATTATATAACATTCTATTTTTGCACCATTTGAATAGACTTTGGGATGAGTAGCTTGTATCTAGATATATGTACAAAGGAAAGTCTTTTTTTTTTTTACCTGACCACTCCTTGCTTATGCCCTCTTCAACTCCATTATCATTTCCCTTCCCTCCAATTTCTTCTTGTTTAATACATTAGAAAAAATCTAAGTTTTATAAATTCTAAGAGAATTAAAAAGAATAATGATACTCAAGAATTAAATGATAACACTTACATGGATGCTATGCTGCTTATGATTTGGGGTAGAGCCCTTTCTTAACCTTATACCTACATAAGAAAATCAAAAAAATTTATATGATAACAATGGTTCTAGATTTAAAACTAATCATCATCAATAGGTATTGACCAACTCACCTTGAGCATCATGAATTAACTGTATTTTTCACCAAATTCATGTCGAGAGTAGGCAGGCATAAAGTACAAAACAATTCAAACTAAAACACCTACTTGGTAGATTGTAACATCAAACCTGCAAGCATCATCTAGGGTTTTAGGAAAAGAGCTTCTCTAGACTTATTTACTGGTAATTTTTTTCCAGAATCGTTCCAATTTGATGCTACTGTGAAATTTGTACAAGCTACAAACTACGTATTTCGTTTTTCCTTACAAATCATATTAAAATAGAAATCGTAAAAAGAAAGATGCATATAAGTGTAGGGATAAGAAGGTGAAATACCTCTTCTGATCATCATGGCGGCGACAAACGAAGAATGAAGGATGAAATCGGTAAGACGCGGAGGTGTTAGAAGATGCATCAAACAGCAGTGTGGTGCTTGCGTAAGAGAAGAAGGGTTTGGCGGGTGGCGGTTAAGAGAGAGGGGACGGCGGCAGGTGGCGGCTGAGAGAGAGGGGACGGCGGCGGCTGAGAGAGAGGGGGACGGGGACGGGGGCGGGTGAATGAGAGATGAGAGATATAGGGTTTCAGTTTGGATTCAATATGGGGATTCTATTAGGGTATATCAGGTATAAAACGGGCATTGACGTGCTTAAAATTGACGGCATTAGCAACAATTAGTAAATGTGGGACGTGTGTAGATTTTCTGGAATCCCACGTGTTAATTCTACAATTTCCATCTTATAAGGGGGTCCGACGCCGATTTTAGATAACACAAGGGGGTGTGGCGCAATAAACCCTATATATATATACATGTGTAATTGGGGTGTTATAGAGGGAGAGATAATTAAATACAATGCAATGTTGGGTCTTGAAGACCATTAGTTTTAATTTTTTAACCCTAAAGTTAGATCCTGAACACCAGTGGTTGCACTTGTTTTTCCTTGACTAAATTTAGTTCCCACAAAGTTATCTTAGTTAAAGGTTTTTGACGAGGCTATTAGTGTAATACATTAAGAATTTGTATGGCATACTCTTTTCTCGTCTAATTTTTTGTCACTGTATTTTTTTAGCGAGTTTTTAATGAGACAAGTGCATTAAGTTGTAATGTACAAGGGAAAGTATTATAAATTATCATTATGTGGACATTACTCCATTGGTCTCTTTATATTTTAGTATCTATTTTTGACCTTTCATTTTCTCATGACCTTTAGACTACCCACACTCACAATCTCCCTCAACTCAATCTAAAATAAAATATTAATTTCTCTCTCTTCCACCTATTCAACCTACAATTCAACCTAAGACTAAGTTTATTGATGACCCAAGGTTGGGTCACCACACTAAATGACAAAAAATAAAAAATTAAAAAAATGTTTATTGAAATGAATTTTCACAACCCAGTTGGTTGGCAAACCCAAGGTTGGCTCATCTTTTTATCCTCACTCTTCATTATATTGTGACAAGTGTCACAATATAATTGGGAACAATAACTTTATGTGGATATAATTTAAATTGTTGATATTAAATATAATATATATCAAAAATATATAAAAAAAATTATCAAAATTCATGATTTCTTTTTCTCTATAAATAGAGTCCAATATTAATATATTTCGATACATAATTTGAAGATCTCGTTTTTCTCATCATTTGAAATTATATTTTCTCACCAAATTTTTATCATTTCTTGTTATGGATTCAAATAATCCAAATTCTTTTTCAACCTCCCAAAATTATCCAAACTCTCAATCATTTCCAAATTGCGAAGATTATCCAAACACTTCATATTATTCAAACTCTAAATTTTCTCCAAATTACAATCAAGTTCCTGGGGATGTTAATTATGTTAGTAGCATATTTTAATTGCATGATAAAAAAATTATTATTATAAATATCAAATTTAGAATATCAAATATTATTTTATATATTTCTTACATTTATTTTAAAAAATTGATTATATATAATATTCAATAATAAATAATGAGAAAGAATATTTTATAGGTTGAGTTGAGGTCACTAATAAACGCTTAAAAAGTTGGAGGTTGGGTTGAGTTGTAAATTGTGTATGTGGATGAGAGAGAAATGATTTTTCTATTAGAAGGTTTGGTTGGGTTGGGTTGAGAATAAACATAGTCTAATTTTTTTTTTTTTTATCCACATCCACAACCCAACCCAACCTAACCTAAAATACTTATTATTATTTTGTTTTTTATTAATTACATAATTTTTTTAATTAATATTCATTATATTTAAAATGTACAAAAAATACAATAAATAATTTAATATTCTAAATTTATAAATATATTAAGGAAAATAATTTAAAACACATTTAGAATCAGATACAATAACGAAATTACAATTACAAGAGTTGAAATACAAAATTGAAAAGAAATATATCAAATTACAACTATACAAGTAGATGCATGAAATAAAAAAAAATTCAAATAAAGAACATGCAAATTACATTGATTCGGAGAAAATTGAGAGTTTTGATAATAGCTTGGATAATCTTCTGAGGGATGAAAAGATTGTGGGTTAAGAATTGATTGAAAGCTTGGATAATTTTGGGAATTTGGATAATCTTGGGAGTTTGGAATATAATTATGATGGTTTGGATCCATGATAGAAATTGAGGGATGAATGATAAAAAATAGAAGATAAAATAGAGAATTTAAGATGTGTTCCAAAATATGTCAATATTGGTGTCTATTTATAGAGAATTAAAACATATGAATTTTGATATATAAATTTCTATATTTTAAATACATATTATCCACAATATTTACAATATACATTTTATCCATGTAAAATATAATTGAACCAATTAGAAAATGACATGTGTCATTTTGGGATTGGACAACCCAACATAAAGCAAATGTAGATTTCTCAACCTAAATTCCAACCGGTTGCAACTCACAATTTAATTTCTATTTTCTTTTTTTTTTTCTCTTTTTTGTCCTTTTTAGCACTTGGGTTGACAACCCATTACCGATGGAGATAGTCTTAGAGTCCAATGGGTTGTATGTTTATTGTACTCTTTTAATAAAAGATTTAGTTGAGGATATTGTCATATCTATCTTTAGATTATGGCAAAATATTTTGTGCAACTGGTGTATGGATCTAGGATCCATGCACCCGGATCGACTCGCCCCACGCGCATCTAACGTGCGTTTTCACACGCCACAACGCACTCTCACGTGCCCCCACGCGCCTGGTGGGTGCGCTCAAACCACTAAGATTCGCTCCTGGCAGTCATACCCTCATGTTATGTTAGGGTTACCTTCATGTTATTATATATGTTAACCCTAACATAACGTGAGTGTCACTCTAACATAACATGAAGATATGATTAACATTGATTTTTACCTTCATGTTATGTTAATGTTACTTTCATGTTATGTTAGTGTTACTTTCATGTTATATTACTGTTACCTTCGTATTATTTTAGTTCAGTGGTTTTTTTAATCAAAAACACCCATTACGGGTGGGGGATTAAGGCACCATCCCCAGCCTGTAGATAAACAAAAACAACAACAAAGTATCGTACAAAGGGAAAGGGCACCCGGATAAGTCGGGCTGCCACAAGCGATCAAACGAAAAGAAGCAAAACAATCATGTAAACAACCTATGTAACCCTAAAGGAAGAGTATCCTAACTGATCCATACGCACCAAAGATAGAAGGTAACGTGGTGCTGTATGCTGGTGAAAAATCTGCAGCTGAGTGGAAGTCATCCCCAAACGAGAAAGTGAATATGCCGGCATGTTACCCTCTCGGAAGATATGGGTAATCCTGACTTGCAACTGTATCAACAAAGAGCGTATCTTGACAAGGGTATGTTGAATTTGCCAGGGACCTGACCAATGGGACTGGAGCAAAGAAACGACAACATACGCATCCAACTCAATCCAAATGGGGCACTCGAACTGCTACGCCAACTGCAAACCCTGTAGTACTCCCTGAAGCTCTGCATGGAAACTCAACAAGCTCTGAAACGGGGCCGAAAAAGTGTTGGAAACATTTAAGTATGTTTTTAGGAGACAAAACCTTAAGAAAGTAACCCTAATACGCATAACCTAGCTCGAAAGGTTACTGCAGAAGAAATATAGATCAGAGAAAGTGTCGAATGAAGGATACTGAAGAGAATGGTGGAAAGGAATCGGGTGAACTAATTAGGATACTGATGACTGCAGGAAGCTACTGGAAGAGAACTTGCAGAAGCAGAAAAGCAGCAAGCTACCAGACAGGAAGCTACCTGAGAGACCATGCCTAAGCATACTGAAGAACAACATGCTACAGAAGCCTCAAGCCACCTGACAGAGCAAGCCAGAGAAGGAGCACCAAAGTGAGCGCGAGGAGGAAGCTACAAAGCAGGCATGGGAAGAAAGTCAAATGTTACCGGTAGAGAGAAGAAGTTACCGGTAGAGAGAAAAGAAGATGAGCCAATCAGAAGAAGACATGTGGAAAGTGAAAAGATGGTGTATGTCAGAAGAAGTACAGCACTATCAATGATGGAAACCTATCTACCTTCAACGGGCAGATTTCCTAATCTATAAATAGAAGAAGACTGAAAACTGAAGAAAAAAGAGAGAGAGCGCGCAAGAGAAGAGAGAACGCAAAAACAGAAGAGAGTGCCAGAAGAGAGCGTAGAAAAGAAGGGGAAGACTACACAAAAGAAAATAGAGCAACGTGGGGAGCAAAAGAAGAAGACAAAAAATAGAAGCTCAAACACCCCACACCCCAAAGACGCATACTCAGTCTCACAGTCGAGGCAACAAGCTACAACAGTTCAACCTGCAAAAGAAGTCTAAGCTTGATGCATCCAGTTGAAGAAGGAGAAGATAAACCTTTATCTTAAGGACTATCTTGGAGTGCTCAGTGCGAGAAATAGAGTCCTGCTGAGTTGCCACTTTCTGAAAAAGAAAGTGATGACCCTGGGTGAGTAGAGTAGGATCCTGTGTGGGTTAGTTAGGAGAGTAGGCAAGCATCTGTGTGAAGGCTTACTACTTACTTGTTAAATCTGTGTTGTAATAGATAGAGCTATATAAACCAATAAGATTTAATAAAGGTTCCCTCTAGAGAAGAGACAGAGAGGATGTAGAAGGATTACTTCACCTTCGAACCTCTATATATCTATGCGTGTATATGTGCTTACTGTTTTACTTGCATACTCTATATAAAGTTGCACATCTTCTATACTTGGCACTTCAATGAGAGAAAAGCTTATGCAACCACTCTGATCAGTAACCTCCCAAAAGGTTACTGATTCTGGGACTAAACCAATAGAAGAAAGAAAAGTTTTAAAATTACAGTAGGCTTATTCACCCCCCCTCTAAGCCTACTACCACATTAATTCGGACCAATAAGTGGTATCAGAGCAGGTGGATAAATCATCCAACATGTATTATCTGATACCAACAAGTGGTATCAGAGCAGGTTGGAGATATGTAAAAGATCTTGTTGGATACATTTGTAGAATATTTTTATTAGACAAATCGTTAAAAGTAACTCTAATATGTATAACCAATCTTAGGATAGGTTACTGCAGAAGATTAAAAGAAATAGAGAAAGTGTCAATGGAAGGATAATGAAGAGAATGGTTAAAAAGAATCTGGTGAACTGATAAGGGTACTATTGACTTCAGGAAGCTACTGGAAGGGATCTCACCAAAGAAGAATACAGCGGGACAGGAAGCTATCTGGAAGACCATGCCGAAAGCATACTGCATAGGCAGCATGCTACAGAAGCCTCAAGCCACAGGAAGGAGCAAGCCAGAAGATGAAGCTCCAGAGTGAAGCTAGAGAAGGAAGCTGCAAAGTAGGCATGGGGAGAAAAGTCAAATTTACCGGTAAACACAAAAAGTTACCGGTAGAGAGAAAAGAGAAGAGGAGCCAACCAGAAGAAGACACGTGGAAAGCGAAAAGCTGGCGTGTGTCAGGAGTGGGGAGCAGAAATGATGGAAATATGTCTACCTTCAACGGGCAGATTTCACACCCTATAAAGAGGAGGACTGAAGACTGAAAAGGGTGTGAGAGAGAAGCGCAAGAGAAGAGAGAAGAGCTTAAAAGAAAGAAGCGCAGAAAGAGGGGGAAGCCTTAGAGAAGAGAGTGTTCAAAACGAGCAGATGACAAGAAGAAGAGCTCGAACACTCCACACCCCAAGATGACGCACACCCAGTCTACCAGTCAGCAGCAAGCTTTAGCAGAATCAGTCTGCAAATGGAGGCCAAGCTTGTTGCACCCAGTTGAAGAAGAAGAAGGAGATAAACCTCTCTAAAAGGTTGTCTCGGAGTACTCAATGCGATGAGTAATGTCCTGCTGAGTGTACCACTTTCTAGGAGAGAAAGTGAGGACCCTGGGTGAGTAGTGTAGGATCCTGTGTGGGTCAAGGGAAAGTAGGCAAGCATCTGTGTGAAGGCTTGCTACTTATTCGTTAAGGGTGGATTGTAATAGATAGGTCTATGTAAATCAACCAGCTTAACCAATGTTCCCTCCTGATAGGAGGAAGAGAGGACGTAGAAGGATTACTCCACCTTCGAACCTCTATACATCCTTGCGTCTTTATCTGCTTATTGCACTTCATGCATACATGCACTCTCTCTGATAAGCTCCATACCTTCTACTCGGCTCAGTATTAAAGCTTCCACAAACCACTCTAATCAGTAACCTCCCAAAAGGTCACTGATCTTAGAAGTGAGCCGAAAGAGTTAGAAGAAAAGTCTGGAAAGAAGGTAGGCTTATTCACCCCCCCTCCCCTCTAAGCCTACCTACAGCAGTTTTGGGACCAACAAGTGGTATCAGAACAAGTTGGATTGTCTACCAGTTGATCTAACTGATACTAATAGGTGGTATCAATGGTCAATCACCAAGTGGATAATTCATCCTTGCTCAATGGTTAAACTGATACCAACAAGTGGTATCAGAGCAGATGGATGAATAAAAGATCTAATCGATCTATCCAGATCCCATCTGTGAAAAATCTCTCTCTCTCTCTCACCCTCACATCAGAGATCATTTCAATGTATTTTGTTTTAAAAGGATGTGATTGTTGTGAAGACAACAAACAACTGAAAGATGTAGAAAATCAAGTTGTGTCGTGAAGAAAAGTTGTTTCTGAAGGGGAACATCAAGCTACCGAATGAAGGACTACAAAGAAGGAAGCCATGCACAAGGAGCGACGTCCTTACCTATCACAGAGAAGACCAACATGGAGCTGATCAACAAAGAAGACATACTGCTGAGCATACAGAAGGAAGCTGACAACCATGGAAGAAAAAGCTAAGAATGTCAAGCAAATGAGTAAAAAGAAGAAGCACACTCCAGTCTCCAGACAGAATGAAAGAGGACCTACTCCTTTAAGAAGAACAAAAATGATTAGGTACCTCGTTCTAACCTTATTCTCTTCTGGTCTTAATCATGTCAATCCTGTTGAAGAATTCAAGTGACTCTATATCATGATCATGGGCTTAAAAGTTATTGTCACTTGTTTTTAAAAAATGAGAAAGAAGCCTGCATGTTAGTTTTCATTCTAATGCTTCACCTTCTCAAGCCTCAAAGTAACCTGAAATAGTACTGTTAGTGACCCCATATCTTAAAAAATAAAAAAGACCATAAAGTAAGGGGGAACTTCTAGTACTAATTAAGGAAACTTTGAAGTTAAAAAGGTTAAAATCCTTAGAATAACCCAAATATGGGTATGCTGTAAAAAGTCTGCAACAAAACGATTATCAAGCAGAACAGCATCTTAAAATAAAAAAAATAAATAAAATCTTTATTTTCATATATCTTACTGATATCTATGCTCATCATTTCCATATCTGAAAGAATTTTATACTCTAAAGAGATATAGTAAGAAAACACCTGCACACACCATCACTTCTTGATCTTTAAAAGTCCTGAAGAAGCCTAAAACTCTCTGTACAACAAACATGGGTTGTAAAGAAAGTCTAAAACATCTGAAGGAAAATTAACTCAGAAGGACTCATAAGCATATGAGTACCTATACAAGATAAGTGTTTTGCAGATACATCTAAAGGGTTAATGATTTTAGGGGGAACCATTGACAAAATGACAAACTCTGATTATAGGATGCTGAACATCCGGTTGCTGGATACTAGGTCATGGGATAATAGGACGTTGTACACCAAGACGCTAGATACCAATCAATTGGATGCTAAGCTACTAGAAATCAGAGCACTTGTCATTAAATCAAATAGAAAAAGGTAGAAGGACTCAAAGAAAAAGATAAATTCTAATGAAAGAACGCTAGATACCAGGACATTGGATACTAGGTTGCTGATAGCAGGATGCTGGACATCAGGATGCTAGATACCAGGCTAACTGGAAATTAGGTCGCTGGATGGCAGGACGCTAGATATCAGGATGCTAGATATCAGGGCCTGGATACTAGACCGCTGAACACTAGGTTGCTGGACACCAAGATGCTAAATAACAGGATGCTGGACACTAGATCGCTGAACACCAGGTCGCTGGGTATCAGGATGCTAGACACCAATGAAATGGATACTATATTACTTAACATCAGAATTTATCATCAAGTCACTGGAAAAGGGGATCTCTTGGATGTTACAAGTCAGAGCAGTTACTGAGAAAATATTTCTTGGTAACGTGCGTACATTTAAAAAAGATCACCTTTTTCAGAAATAGACTAGCCTTTTCAAAACCTTAAAAGAATTCCAGTCGTACGATAAGAAGAATCCAAAGGTGGAGATCCAGCAGTTGACCACGTCATCTCAAACAAAGGAGAAAAGACATAAAGTTGTGGAAACTGTCAACACCTTTATTGGAAACCAGTAGAGCAGTTAATAAGATCTTAGAAGATCCAACTGCAACAGGGAGTATCTCTATCCCTATAAGTACATGCATTCTTATTTTTCATAAAGTGTAAAAAAATATCATCTCTCTCTCATCCCTAAGCATCATGGAACCCGAATGTTGGAAACCCTTCTCTTCATCCATTCCAAAAGACACATTATCTGCAAATAATCAACCAAGCACACCCCAAATCTAATATATTCACCCTTCACGATTGACATTCAATAAGCATACGCTTCTCAGAAGAGTTGATCTTCTAACCTTCAAATCCCATCGCACCTACAAGAACTTGCACTCAAGTTCTTCTCTTCAAGGCAGGGGGATAGAGCTAGGGACCCCTCTCCAGCACTCCCAAAAGCGTCATCTCATTGATGATGCCAAAAAGGGGGAAGAAACTGCGAAGAGTCATGGAAGATCAAAAGACTTCTAGGGGTGGAGGAAAAGAGATTTCACCCCTTCTATGAGGTGAATTCTCTTTTGAGATGCAAGAGAATCAGAAGGAAGGATAGTTGGAGGGATGAGTGGAGATTGAAGGAGAAGGAAAGACAGCAGCAAGCTACTGATGCCTGAACTTCTCTACTTCTTTACACACTTTCCTCGAAACGAATTCCTTCTCTCTCTCGCATCGCCTCTCATACCTCCCAACAGCTCTCCTTTCTAGCCAAATAGAAGAAACCACTGGGAGCAGGTGACTGCATCAAGTGAGGGGAAGGAAAGTAGAGAAGAAAGAAGCCAGCAGCAAACAAGTAAGGAAAAGAAAGAAATGAAAGAGCAAAAAGAATAGGAGAATGAATTTAGATAGGATGTTTATTGTAATTTTGCTTACTGCATTGTAATGTACATGTTTGATCTTAATAAAATATCTTCTGTTCTTCAAAAAGCTCAATCCTTGTGTCTTTTCTTTTAGACATATATGTGGTTTGTGTATGAAAGTAGTATGCCCTATAATGCCATACTTAAAATATGTTTTCTATGCTTGGGAGGTTATATTCTTTTAATATTATGTAAAGGTTTTGTCATCATCAAAATGGGGTAAATTATAGGATACATTTGTAGAATGTTTTGATGAGACAAATCCTTAAAAGTAACTCTAATATGTATAACCAATCTTAGGATAGGTTACTGCAATAGAGTTACTACAGAAGATTAAAAGAAATAGAGAAAGTGTTAATAGAAGGATACTGAAGAGAATGGTTAAAAAGAATTTGGTGAACTGATAAGGATACTATTGACTTCAGGAAGCTACTGGAAGGGATTTCGCCAAAGAAGAATACAGCGGGACAGGAAGCTACCTAGAAGACCATGCCGAAAGCATACTGTATAAGCAGCATGCTACAGAAGCCTCGAGCCACAGGAAGGAGCAAGCCAGAAGAGGAAGCTCCAAAGTGAAGCTAGAGGAGGAAGCTACAAAGCAGGCATGGGGAGAAAAGTCAAAGTTTCCGGTAGAAACAAGAAGTTACCGGTAGAGAGAAAAGAGAAGAGGAGCGAACCAGAAGAAGACATGTGGAAAGCGAAAAGTTGGCGTGTGTCAGAAGTGCGGTGCAGAAATGATGGAAATATGTCTACCATCAACGGGCAGATTTCACACCCTATAAAGGCAGATTTCACACCCTATAAAGAGGAGGACTGAAGACTGAAAAGGGTGTGACAGAGAAGCGCAAGAGAAGAGAGAAGAGCTTAAAAAAAAGAAGCGCAGAAAGAGGGGGAAGCCTTAGAGAAGAGAGTGTTCAAAACGAGCAGATGAAAAGAAGAAGAGCTCGAACACTCCACACCCCAAGATGACGCACACCCAGTCTACCAGTCAGCAGCAAGCTTCAGCAGAATCAGTCTGCAAACGGAGGCCAAGCTTGTTGCACCCAGTTGAAGAAGAAGAAGGAGATAAACCTCTCTAAAAGGTTGTCTCGGAGTACTCAGTGCGATGAGTAATGTCTTGCTGAGTGTACCACTTTCTAGGAGAGAAAGTGAGGACCCTGGGTGAGTAGTGTAGGATCCTGTGTGGGTCAAGGGAAAGTAGGCAAGCATCTGTGTGAAGGCTTGCTACTTATTCGTTAAGGGTGGGTTGTAATAGATGGGTCTATGTAAATTAACCAGCTTAACCAATGTTCCCTCCTGATAGGAGGAAGAGAGGACGTAGAAGGATTACTCCACCTTCGAACCTCTATACATCCTTGCGTCTTTATCTGCTTACTGCACTTCATGCATACATGCACTCTCTCTGATAAGCTCCACACCTTCTACTCGGCTCAGTATTAAAGCTTTCGCAAACCACTCTAATCAGTAACCTCCCAAAAGGTTACTGATCTTAGAAGTGAGCCGAAAGAGTTAGAAGAAAAGTCTGTAAAGAAGGTAGGCTTATTCACCCCCCTCACCCTCTAAGCCTACCTACAACAGTTTTGGGACCAACAAATCTAATCGATCTATCCAGATCTCATCTGTGAAAAGTATTTATCTAGAATAAATCTCTTTCTCTCTCTCCCTCACATCATAGATCAAAAATCCCTTGTCTTTCGTTGAAGGATATGATTGATGTGAAGACAACAAGCAGCTAAGAAGGATATAGAGAATCACGCTGAGTTGTGAAGGAAAGTTGTTCAGAAAAATGAAGCTGGTGAACAACAAGCTACTCGAGGAACAGACTACGAAGAAGGAAGTTGTGCATGAGAAGCAAGTTTCTACTTATCACGAAGTAGACTAATACGGAGCAGATCAACAAGAAAGGCACGTTGCTGAACTAAAGGAGGAAGCTGCTACAATGTCGAGCTGAAAGTATAGATCACACCGAAGACTCCAAACAACAGCCATAAGAAGCAATCCTGGAGGAAGATGCTGAGGAAGACAAACGAAGGAGTAAGAAGAGAAGCTCACTCCATCAACCAGATCATCCTCCAAACGGAAGCAAGAGATGAAAGAGGATCCACTCTTTAAATCTACTCTCAAGGAAAGAATAACGACGACCAGGTAACTCGTTCTAACTTACTCTTATATTTTTAGTCTCACTTATTTTTATCATGTTAAGAATCTCAAGTGACCACATGAAAATCAAAGATTAAGAAAGCCAAATGAAAGAATCTTCAGAGGATTGAAGATAACAGGCTTGAAATTTTGGTCACTTGACTTGAAAATGAGGAAGGGGAGCCTCTACGTTATATCCAAAAGAAGATGTTTCACCTACTCATATAGAAACCTCAATTTTACCTTAAAAAGTACTAAAAGTGACCCTACATCTTTACCTTAAAAAGTACTAAAAGTAACCCTACATCTTAAAAGAGATAACCGTAATGTAAGGGGGAACTTCTAGTATGAGTCAAGGTAATTCAGAGGCAAAAGGAGTCAAATCCTTGGAGAAACCCAAATACGGGTATACTGAAAAATGTCTGCAACAAACTGGCATTCCCTAAGGAACCAAGCAGAACAGCAACTCCGAATAGAAATAAATTTATCTACCTTACTGATATCATGTTTTATCTTATCTACATCTAAAGGAGTTCATTCTCCAGAAAAGATACAGTGAGTTAACACCTGCATACACCTTCTTTTGCTTACTAACAAAGGTCTTACAGGAATCAAACTATCCCTACAACAACCATGGGTTGTAAGGAAAGAGTAAGTTCCTGTAAGAAGACTAACTCAGAAGGATTCATATGTATGTGAGTACCTATACAAGAATAATTTTATTGCAGTGACCCCAGACAACAGGCTACTGAATTCAGGGGGAATGAATTGAAAAATCTAAGGAACAAAATAGAGTTCTGACAACAGGACGCTAGACACCTGGCTACTGGATACTAGGTCGCTGGATAACAGGACGCTGGATATCAGGATGCTAGATACTAGACTAACTGGATATTAGGTCGCTGGATAACAGGACTCTAGATATCAGGATGCTAGATACCAGGTTGCTGGATACTAGGTCGCTGAACAGTAGGTCGCTGGGTACCAGGACGCTAAACACCAGGATGCTGGATACTAGGTCGCTGAACACCAGGTTGCTGTGTACCAGAATGCTTGACACCAAAATTCTGGATACTAGGTCATTGGACATCAGGACTTATCATCAGGTCACTGGATAAAGGGATCACTTGTAGGTTACAACTCTCAAATCAGAGCAGTTACTAAAAAATTTCTTGGTAACGTGCGCGCATAAAAAGTAGATCACCATTTCAGAAATAGACCACCTTTTCATAAACCTAGAAGAATTTCAGCCGAGCGATCAGAAGAATCTAAGGGTGAAGAATCAGTTGTTGACCACACACTTAAGCAATAACTTCAGGAAAATGAAAAGCTGTGGAAAGTGCTAACAACTTTATTGGAAACCGACGAAGCAGTTAATAAGATCTTTAAAGATCTAACTGCAATAGGAGTATCTCAAACTCTATAAATATATGCACTTCTTATTCTTCATCTTCATGCATATATCCTCTATCTCTTATCCTTGATACCTCATGGCACCCGATTGTTGGAAACCATTCTCTTTATTCCTTCCAAAGAACACATTTTCTGCAAATAATCAACCAAGCACACCTCAAATCACCAAAAGTCACCTCTCACGCTTGACACTTGCTAAGCAAGCCCTTCTCAGAAGATTCTATCTTCTAGCTTACTGCCCTCACCTCAATTCCAAAGGGCTTGCACCCAGGCTCTCCTTTTAAAGGATGAAGATAGAGAAAAGGATCCCGCTCCAGTTACCCCAGAGCGACAGCTCGACGATGATGTCAAAAAGGGGGAAGAAACTGCGAAAGATCATGGAAGATCAAAAGTCTTCTAGAGGTGGAGAAGAGAAGATTTCAGCCCTTCCATACGGGTGTTGGATGAATTCTGCTTGCAAGAGAACGAGAAGGTGTTGCCATTCATAGGAGATAGTGAAGTTATGAGAAGGATGAAAGGCTGCAGCAAGCTACTGCGCCTAGACTCTCTACCACTTCACGTCTCCCATGTATGTAAAAGCATTGAAATTCTCTATCTTCAAGCTTCTCTTCACCTTTTTTCTCACATCTTTTGACAAAAGAGGAAAACCAATTGAGAACAGGCCCTTGCACCCAAAACAGGGAAAAACTCATAAAGAAATGAGCCAGCAGCAAGCAAGAGGGGAAAAGAAAGAAAGGAAAGAGCAAGAAGAAAGAAGAATGAGTCTAGATAGGATGTTTGTTGTACTTTGCTTACTGTGTTATACTGTAAATATCTAATCTAAATAAAATTCCTTGTGCCCTTTCTTTTTGACTTACATGTGATTTGATGAAAGCAGTATGCTATAACTTTGTTTATCATACAAACTGTTTTTTGTGCTTAAATGATTATATGATCTTTTGATCTTCTGCAAAGGTTTTGTCATCATAAAAAAGGGGGAAATTGTTGGAAATATTTAAGTATGTTTTGATGAGACAAAACCTTAAGAAAGTAACCCTAATACGCATAACCTAGCTCGAAAGGTTACTGCAATAAGGTTACTGCAGAAGAAACATAGATCAGAGAAAGTGTCGAATGAAGGATACTGAAGAGAATGGTGGAAAGAAATCAGGTGAACAAATTAGGATACTGATGACTGCAGCAGGAAGCTACTGGAAGAGAACTTGCTGAAGCAGAAAAGCAGCAAGCTACCAGACAGGAAGCTACCTGAGAGACCATGCCTAAGCATACTGAAGAACAACATGCTACAAAAACCTCAAGCCACCTGAAGAGCAAGCCAGAGAAAGAGCACCAAAGTGAGCGCGAGGAGGAAGTTACAAAGCAGGCATGAGAAGAAAGTCAAATGTTACCAGTAGGAATAAGAAGTTACCGGTAGAGAGAAAAGAAGAGGAGCCAATCAAAAGAAAACACGTGGAAAGCGAAAAGATGGCATGTGTCAGAAGAAGTGCAGCGCTATCAATGATGGAAATCTATCTACCTTCAACAGGCAGATTTCCTAATCTATAAATAGAAGAAGACTGAAGACTGAATGAAGAAAAAAGAGAGAGAGCGCCCAAGAGAAGAGAGAACGCAAAAATAGAAGAGAGCGCGAGTAGAGAGCGTAGAAAAGAGGGGGAAGGCTACACAAAAGAAAAGAGAGCAACGTGGGGAGCAAAAGAAGAAGAGAGAAAAGAGAAGCTCAAACACCCCACACCCCAAAGACGCATACTCAGTCTCACAGTCGAGACAACAAGTTACATCAGTTCAAACTACAAAAGAAGTCTAAGCTTGATGCATCCAGTTGAAGAAGGAGAAGACAAACCCTTATCTTAAGGACTATCTTGGAGTGCTCAGTGCGAGAAATAGAGTTCTGCTGAGTTGGCCACTTTTTGAAAAAGAAAGTGAGGACCCTGGGTGAGTAAAGTAGGATCTTGTATAGGTCAGTTAGGAGAGTAGACAAGCAACTGTGTGAAGGCTTGCTACTTACTTGTTAAATCTGTGTTGTAATAGATAGGGCTATATAAACCAACAAGATTCAATAAAGGTTCCCTCTTGAAAAGAGACAGAGAGGATGTAGAAGGATTACTCTAGTACATTCGAATCTCTATATATCTATGCGTCTATATGTGCTTACTGCTTTACTTGAATACTCTACAAAGAGTTGCACATCTTCTATACTTGGCACTTCAATGAGAGAAAAGCTTCCGCAACCACTCTGATCAGTAACTCCCAAAAGGTTACTGATTCTGGAACTAAGCTAATAGAAGAAAGAAAAGTTTTGAATTACAATAGGCTTATTCACCCCCCCCCTCTCAGCCTACTACCACATTAATTGGGACCAACAAAAAGCAACCATCATATCTCCTTTGTGGTCTCAAACAATGCCACCTCCTGCTGCTAAGCCTAACTGCCTCTCAAACGACCCGTCTGTGTTAAGCTTGATCCAGGGCTCCGGTGGAAGGTGCCATTGAACCGGCATAGACACCACCTATCGAGGAATGGTAGCTGACACCGGGAAGAAATCAATTGTCGGGTAGGATCCACGCCAATGAATAGGAAGAAGTCGCTTCCCCATCACGAGGAGGAACAAATGGTGTGTAACCTGCCAAATCATATGAGAAGCACGAAAAGGAAAGTCACGATGCTTGTGACTGTTCCTTTCCGTCCATGTAAACCATAAAATCAAACAAGGAATAAGGAAGCAAATATGTGAAGTGCATGTGTGCATGTGGTACCGCATGCCTCCATGAGCTCAAGACCTGTGAAATATTAGTGGTGCCAGGTAGTGTGAAATGGTGAAACCATGATGAAAAATGCAGCCAAACAGATCTGACAGCATCATTTAAGAAGAAAAGATGAGAGGCAAACTAAACCTAAGAAGACTCAGAAGGACAACAAGAACATCTAAACAGAAGGAAACCCCCCGACTCTGAAGGGCAACATCTAAAGGAAGAAGTCTACGAAGGAGATGCCAAAGGAAAACAAAGATGGTAAGGGACAGAAGATCAGACCAGAGAGTTTCAAAGAGGGGTTGTTCCTGTTTTCTAGCACGGACCGACTCCCAAGTAGAAGCAAACGAAAACCCACCGTGAGAGGTCAACTTCCAACGCACAACATCATCCCCCTCTAGTAAGATAGGCACACGAGTAATCTCCTGAAGAAGCACAGGATCCAGACCAATCCTCTGATAGAACGCCACCCGTCTATTCAAGTCCCAATGATGACCATCCCACACCATGTTAACCGGGAAATGCCCAAACTGATCCGCTGGAAGCACAGAACTCAGCGGCTGCTGTCCAACCCAAACATCATCCCAGAAACTGCACTCTCCAGCCCCCAAAGTCCAGAACATATGCTGCTGAGCCTGTATACCAATCTTAACTAGACGCCTCCAAGGATGACTGGCGAACAATGAAAGAGGAGAACGGCCAGGGAACAGGGGCCCATACTTAGCCCACAAGAAACAGGTCTAAAGGGATTCCTGCTCCCTAAATCTCCACCACAGCTTAAAGCTGTAAGCAACAGAAAGATCTATCAACCGCCAAAGACCAAGGCCCCCCTCTGCCTGAGGAAGGCAGATATCAGCCCAGCTAATCCAGTGGATCTTCCGCTTATTTTAGTTCAGTGGTTTTAAACTAAGGGTATGAAATCTGGAGATAGGGTCACATTAACACAACACGAAGGTAACCCTAACATAACACGAAGGTAACACTAACATAATGTGAAGGTAACGACCAAAACACGCGGAAAAAGTAAAGAAGCGCGGGCTGGGCTCATAATGTGAAGGTAACGACCAAAACACGTGGAAAAAGTAAAGAAGCGCGGGCTGGGCGGGCCAGCCAGCCCGTGCACAACCCAGTTACACGGATCTCTAAAATGTAATAAATAAGAGAGGATGTTTAGGAAAGATAAATTGTGATCTTAAGTAAGAGTTAAATTAGAATAATCTAAAAAATTAATAAATAGATCAATAAAAGACAAATGTATAATTTTTAATCTTTACTAAAGGAATAACCATTAAGGACATGTGTCACTCTCTCGTAATTTGATTTCCTCCCAAACTAAAATTCAATTCATTATATATAACTCTATCTTATATCAACTAATAATCAATTAAATAAAGACAAAAACTTATGTATTCCAAGGGCACGGATTAGATCTGGAGTTGGACTCCTGTGAGACTGTCTCATATGCGACGACACTCGCCCACGGTCGTGTCTTGGAACACGGTCGACCATGCGTGAAAACACATGTTTATAACTCTAAAAGAAATACTTATAGATAAAAATCACATACTTATCTCGACCGTGCGCCACAGATTGCTCTTAATTTTCGCGCGAGGCATGGCAGTATCCCAGGGCACGGTCTTGGCGAGGAAAAAAATCACATACTTATAATGAAAAATCACATACTTATTGTTGAAAAAGACATACTTATACACCACAGTCGCGCACAGTCATGCCCTGGGACACGGTCGACTGTGCGCGAGTGTCGTCGCATGTGCGACGGTCGTATATGAGTATTTGTGTTAGATCTGTGTCCCCAACCCGCTCCGGTAGAAAATGGGTCAATATATATGGTAAATTACAAAATTCAAGTCAAATTGTGACCACTTTTGCACTTTGATAGTCAAACTTTGAAAGTTTAATGTATAACCGCAAAACTTTGCAAATTTACCATATAACCACCAAAATGTGATCGCTGGCGGAATATGCTCTGAATATTCCTTCACTACCGGTGAATATTTTAAGTATATTGGGAACATATTTCGCCGGCGAAGGCATTTTGGCGGTCATGTGGTAAATTCGCAAAGGTTGATGGTTATACTGTAAACTTTCAAAGTTCGGCTGCCAAAATGTAAAAGTGGTCATAGTTTGACTTGAATTTAGTAATTTACCCCAATATATACATATATAAAAGTCTATTCAAAATATGGATTTCCTAATATATCATTATAAAAGATTTTATTTAAGGTTATAATAGTAATTTGTGATTTTTATATTTAAATAATTTTACATTAGAATTCTAAACCAAAATCATATAAAGTTCTATTATGAGTAAAACTCTAATTTACTATACATTTTTTTAAAATTTAATTTAATATATATTGTATATCCTTATAAATAATTTTTTTATTGTATTTTTGATTTAGAATTCTTTTGTAAAATTATTTAAATATGAAAATCATAAATTACTATTATAACCTTAAATAAAAATTTTTATAACCTTAAATAGAAATATCCAAACTTTTATATAGGTAATATATATATATATATATTTAAATTGATTTTTTATCTCCCTTTTTCTCTCCCTTTAACACGTTGTTTCTTCTTTCTCTGTTTTGTTTCTCTCTCCCACGTCTCTCTCTAGTCTCTCCCACCTCTCTCTCTCTTCTATGCCTCATTTTTTCTTCTTCATTCTCTCTTTCTTTCTATTCTCCATTGATTTTTGCACTATTTTTTTTATAATTAAACCTAGTTTTAATTTGTGTACTAGAAAAATTAAGAAGTGATCTTAATTGTACGACGGAGAATGGATCTGAAGGTGACAATGTGTTTCTTAATTAAAACCTAGTTTAATTTATGTATTGTAAAAAATCAAGAAGTGACCTTGATTGTATTATGGAGAATGGATATTTGAAGGTGGCGATTTGGTCATTACTTCTCTTCGTCTCTCTATTTTTTTTGGCTATTGCTCGTTGCAACAGCTTTGGCCTCAGCCATGGAAGTTGGACTAATGTTAATTGTGTGTGTAAAACTATAAATAGGAAAAGGTATTTATACTTATAATAAAAGGTATTACATATGTACCTTTAATGTATCACAAAAATATGTTTAAGGTATTATATATATGACTTTAAGATATTTACATATTTTTCTATACACTATATGGCATTACATATTAAAAAAATGAAATTTCGATTTTTTAAATTCATAAAATAAAAATTACTTGAGATAATATCATAAATTTTAATGTTAGAGAAAAAGTAAACACTTTTTTCTTCTTCAAATTCATCTTTGAGGTTTGTGATTGATCTACGGATACTTCAATACAGTAATTACTTGTTCAATATAATATAGTAACTACGTTTATTTTAATGGGTTTTGTAGAGGAGTGAAGATACGAAAATTTGTATGATTAGAGTTGGAACCCTGATCATCACAGTCTGCACCATTGTAAAGGTGAGATACAACTCCTACAAACTTTTCATAAAGAGTTAGTATCTCGTGCAATTGGTGCACATACAATTCGGGTCGGGTCCGGGTCGACCCGGATCTGCACATTTTTATTTTCATTTTTAATTTTATTTTTTCGCTTCAGGTTGTTACTTTTATGTTATATACGTGTGATATTTATGTTATATAAGTTTGACCTTTATGTACAAATGTAATGACCTTTATATACTCTAACTTAGAAAAAAATGAAGAATTATAGCAAAATTTGGATATATTTACCTTTATGTAATATTAGTTGCACCTATATTCATCCTAAAAATGCACTGAATTTTTGAAAATTTTCATTTTTTTCAAAGTTATAGATCATAAAGGTCATAATATTTGTACATAAAGGTCACAACAATACAACATAAAGGTCACAACAATATAATGCTGATTTGAAGAAAAATAATTTACGTGCTTCTTTTGAATTATGGCATTTTAGACTAGGGCATGTTTCGCCCGATTCTATTTCTCTGTTGAATAAGTTGGGATATTTATCAGTTACTTCTTTATTGCCCAAACCATCATTATGTGCTTCATGTCAATTGGAAAAAAGTACGCGTTTGCCGTACACATTAAATGATAAACGGGCTTCACATGTTTTGGAGTTAATTCATTGTGATTTATGGGGAACGACTCCAATTTGTTCCTCTTCAAATTTTCGGTATTATGTGATTTTTATCGATGATTTCACTCGATTTACATGGATGTATCTGCTTGCTCACAAGTCTGATTTATTTTTTTAACTTGCGCCAATTTGCGGCCTTGGTGGAAAATCAATTTAATTGTTCTCTAAAGAAATTTCAAAGTGATGGTGGCACAGAATTTACAAATAAGCAAGTCCAGGATTTTTGTCGTGTTAAGGGCATTCACCACCTTGTTTCATGTCCTTACACACCCTCTCAGAACGTGCGCACCAAACGCAAACACTGCCATATTACAGAGACCGGCTTGGCTATGTTATTTCATGCTCATTTACCACTGTCTATGTGGGTGGAAGCTTTTAGTGCCGCGGTGTACACGATCAACCGCCTGCCATCATCTGTTTTGAAAGGTATATCTCCGTTTGAGGCTCTATTTGGCACTCCACCAAATTATGGGAATTTTCATCCTTTTGAGTGTTGTGTTTATCCTTGTCTCCGAGATTATAAAACAAATAAATTTTCTGTTCGTAGTCGGCCATGTATATTTGTTGGCTATTGCTCGAATCACAAGGGTTTTCGGTGCTTAGACCCGGTCACTGCTCGAGTATATATCACCCGACATGCTAGGTTTGATGAACTTGTCTTCCTGTTCACCGTCCATTCACCGCCATCCCAGATCTCTCAGCTTGATGTTTATTGCTTTACCGAGCCCTATGGCTTACCTACTGCTGTCCAGGATTAGCCCTTGCACTTCGCACCAGCTACATCGCCGGTTGCTCCCTGTCAACTCTGCCCCTCAGCCAGGTGACGCCATTCCACCAACCGTATCGCTAGACCGGTTAGACCAGCCTTCTCCGCCGTCTGCTCCAGCCCAGCCCATTGGTCATCCAATGATCACGCGGTCGAAAGCTGGAACTTTTAAACCTCGTCATATTGCTGATTATGCATCCACATCTCTTCATCAAGCTCTTCTTGCAAATTCAGAACTGCGCGGTTACAAATCAGCTGCCAAGCACTCTCACTGGCTCATGGCGATGGATGAGGAAATGAATGCTCTTCGTGCCAATTTCACATGGGACCTTGTTCCCCGACCTCCTGGAATTAATATTGTTGGCTCGAAGTGGGTTTTTTGTACAAAATATTTGTCCGACGGTACCATTGATCGACACAAAGCTCATTTGGTTGCCCAAGGTTTTACTCAAATTCCTGGATTCGATTTCTCTCATACATTCAGCCCCGTCATAAGAGCTGCCACAGTTCGGGTCATGCTGGCACTCGCTGTCCATCGGAACTGGTCCTTGCATCAATTAGACGTTAAAAATGCCTTCTTACATGGTGTTCTCATTAAGCCAGTCTACATGGAGCAACCTCCGGGCTATGTTGATCCACACCATCCCAATCATGTTTGTCGTTTGAAAAAGGCTCTCTATGGCTTAAAACAAGCGCCGCGAGCTTGGTTTCAACGACTTAGTGATTTTCTTACATGCTTGGGATTTTCTTCGAGTCGTGCAGATACATCACTTTTCATCTACAGTCGTGGGAATTCTTTGCTTTATCTTCTCGTCTATGTCGATGATATTATATTGACTGACAACAATCCCACCTTCATTTCCTACTTCATCTCTCGACTTAAATCTGAGTTTGCCATCAAAGATCTTGGTCGTCTGAGTTATTTCTTGGGACTTGAAGTGGAATACACTAATACCGGACTTTTCTTGTGCCAAGCTAAATATGCCAGGGATATTCTCACATGATCTGAGCTTCTTGACTCTAAGCCCGTGTCTACCCCTTTAGCCACCGAGCATGTCCTCACAAGCGATGGCTCCCCTTATTCCGATGTCACTCATTATCGTTCTCTTGTTGGTGCCTTACAATATTTAACGATGACTAGACCAGATCTCTCATTTGCGGTGAATTTAGTGAGTCAGTTCTTGCAAGCACCAACAGAGGATCACTATCAGGCTGTTAAGAGGATTCTACGCTATGTCAAAGGCACTATCAACCATGGTTTATCTTTTCCCGTGGCTCCTCTTGCGACCTGGTAGCGTATTCGGACGCCGATTGGGCTAGGTGTCTGGAAACTCACCAGTTCTACCTACGACTACTCAATTTTTCTTACTGGAAATTTGGTCTCTTGGAGTGCTAAAAAGCAACCAACGGTGGCTCGCTCTAGCTGTGAATCCGAGTATCGGGCACTTGCCAATACCGCTGCCGAAGTTGTTTGGCTAACATCTCTCCTCCATAAGCTTCGCACTTCATTACCTGCACCTCCACGACTTCATTGTGACAACAATAGTGCTATATATCTTTCTTAGTCAGAGCCTGGTGGCTCACAAACGTGCGAAGCACATTGACATCGATTTTCATTTTGTTCGTGAGCTTGTGTTGGCGGGCAAAGTTATCACATAATTTGTTGCTTCGCATCTTCAAATAGCGGACATCTTCACTAAGAGCCTTGCACGCCCGATGTTTGAATTTTTCCAGTCCAAGCTTCGAGTCGTTCACGCCCGATGTCTTGCTTGAGGGGGGTGATAGAGGATAATTATGCTAATAATTCTCTCATTTATTTTAATTGTTTACTTTCCATATTTGCTTTACGTTTTCCTTATTTTTCCCTCTGTACTCTTTTTATGTAGATGGTATGGAATGAATTCTTTTTTAGGCAAACAATATCAATCCTGTCAAATAGGGTCTGTTGAAGAGTTTATTTTAATAGGCTAAACGTAAGGGACGATTCGGGTTGGCAGAGCTTGTTGCTAATTTAGGGGCGAGGGTTGAGAGATAGATTGAGAGAAGCGCTATTAATTGGTTCATAAGATCAAGAATAGAAGGTGAAATTGAACTGAGAACTAGTGCTCGTTTATTGATTGATTATCCTTTGTTTAATTGTTTTCTTATTGCTTGATTATCTAGCTTGCTAATTTCTTAGTTCGATTGCATAATTATCAACCATCCCCCATTTTATCTTGTTAACACCTTTGGACTCAATTGATTTTCCCGTTCCCTGTGGGATCAACCCTTATTTGTCATTTCTACAAATTAGTGAAGGTAAAAAGGTTCATTTAATTTGGCGTGTCTCGACAGCACGACCACTAGTCGGCAGAGAAGAAATTAAAGTTACAAAACACAAAATCAAACATAGATAAAACTCATATTAGAACAAATAAACATACAGCAAAAAAAATTTAAAAAATTACACAATAAGTTCAAATAAGAGGAAAAAACCAATGATATTAAGGTTTCAGAACTCCAACCCATACGCGAAGAACACTATTGAAGCAAAAAAAAGGGATAGAAACGAGAGAGAAGACGAGCGCGAAAGAGAGGAACGAAAAGCGTGCTAGTTTCAAATACCAAAAAAGGGAAAAATATCTATTATATTTATCCAATCGGGTTGGGTTTTTGAATCAGGTCGGGTTAGGTGCATGGATCACTCATATAAGCATTTGTGTTTTAATTTTTAGATTTTATGTTTATGAATTGCTATCTTGTAGTCCCCTAACCTGCTATAACAGGTAGCTTTTTTTAATTTTTCTTTTGAGAGAATATTAAAAAAAATTAATCAAAAATATGTATTCTTCATCTAACATTCCTAAATTAATATTAATAATTAAAATTAATTTAAAATTTTAAGTTATAATAATAAAAAAATAAATAATTTAAATACATTTCAACAAGAAAGTAAAGATCAACAAATGAAGGGGAAAGAAGCACGAGATCAACAATAAAATTGGTACAATATCCATGTGCAACACACGTGATTTGAACTAGTATGTAGTGTGTGTGCAGTGTGTCTATATATATGTATATGTATTCATGTGTTCGATGGTGTTTTAAACATATTTGCATGTGTGTTTCATCTTGTGTTCCATTAGCGATGACATCTTTACACTTGTTATATGATAGTCGTCATTTTGAAATAGCACATACACAGTTTATCATATTATATTACGTACAATTACAACAAAACTTAAAAATAATTACTAAGATTTTAGTTTTCTTAATAAATAAATCATTGTTAGGATTAAATTTAAAAACTTAACTTATAATAATCAAATGCTAAATAATTTAAACACATCTCAACGAGAAATTACAGATCAACAAATGAGGGGGAAAAAAAGCACGAGACAATAAAATTGGTATATATTTCCATGTGCAACACATGTTTTAAACTAATGTTTAAATTAATTTCGATTATCACTTGAATAATGTGTATTTACTTATATGGACCTTAATTTGGAATCAGACGTATAACAAATTAGCAATGAACGACTTATAAATTGCCCAAAACTAAACCATGAATCCCTAGTCGGTGTTCGAGAATCTATAGAATCGCCAAAATTATGACCATCTCTATACTGACGTACAATTATAAAAGAATTGACAAAGAATTTTCACATATAAACATATATTAGTATGCACAACATCAACATGTAAAATGCCGTTCACAAAAAGAATACTTGAAAGATCATTATGTGTCTATAAAAATTAATGATTTGAATATATGGTTGATTCTCCATGTTAACATTCAGAATGGATTAATCATCGTTTGTGAGATCCATCTTTTCTCCCCCTTTTTCTGTTGAGATCGACACTAGCCTTCCTCTTTGTGGGCTTAAACTCTTTATAACTAATCATGAACTCGTTGTTTGGATCAGGAACACTGAAATCAGCAGGGTTTCTATTTAGAATGCAATCTTCTGGTGCCACATTTGTGCTTGCAAACTGATCAGTGTTCACACCTCCAGTGTTCTTCGCCGTTTAACCTACACAAAAGCAGCATATTTTGCTTTCAGATTATATATATATATATATGTTCAAAATCGATCGGGGGTGAAATCAACACTAATTATTAACATCATGTGTTTACCTCGATCATTATTGAACAATGTAGGGAATATTGCATGATCCATGAGAGAGAGCAATATTGCAGCAACATCGTGATCTTCTTCCTCCTCCACCTCCTCAATTGGTGTCTCATTGAGATCAGGAATTCGTGTAGTACGATCCAATTTCCATGAATGAAAAGCTCCATGATCTTCAACATTAACTGATCTCCTCTTTTCTTCAGCTTCCATAATAATATTCTGCAAACTTGGTCTTCTCTCACCATTATCATTTCTTGAAACCTGCAGCTCACCACCTGCACACAATACCACGCACAAACAATTTTCTTACTTATAATGCTCAGCCCATGCACAAAATATATGAAAATACTACTTAATTACACTATTATATATAACATTATATACTCTTGGGAACAAACATTCTTTCATCCTTTAATTTTCTTTTTTTGGATCGATTTTTCACCTTTTCATTTTTAGTCATCTATATTTAATAATTCCAGTAACCAAGTAATTTTGAAAAAATAAAACAAGAATTGGGAGAACTAGAAAATTTCTTTTTAATTACAAATTGATATTCTTCATCTCCCTAATTGAAATGTTAGTAACTAAAAACAAATTAACTTAATTGTGTTAGTATGTCTAAATAATTAATATTAACAATTAAATAAAAAAATACTAAATCACGTAATAATAATTTTTTAACTGTTAATATAATTAATTTAGACGTGATAGATTAAAAATTCAAATTTGTGATTAGAAAAGTTAGTGATCTCAATTAATTAAAAAACTTTGATGCATGTTAAAATTAAATATTTAAAAATTAAAGTTACTTACTCTAAGATGTTGAAGAACTAGAAAAATATTATTTCTTAAACTTAGGCAATAAAATACATTTTTCCAAATATCCTTTGTGTTATTGCAATAACAAGAGAAGAAGTTGTACCGAGAACTTGAGGTGCAGTGTGCTCGGTGGAAGCTCGCACGCAATCTAAACACTGCCACCACCGGAATCTGGGCACAGATAATGGAGGTAATATTTCATCATCACTACCATCCTTCAAGGCAAAGACTGAAGTACTTATCTTTGCATCCTTTCTCCTCATTCCAACCACAAAACCCCTACGCATACACAAACTTATAATTAATTGATTTAATATAATGTAAGCTTCTTCCGATCCACAAGATTAATTTCATAAAAGAAATTAACATTTTGAAATTAGGAACACATATATGTTTTGTTATCATATTTTTGCAAAAGAAACATTAGATTTTGTGACTTTATACAAGACGATATCATCTTTCTCAGCACAACAATATTAATAATGTTTTTCACATCCTATATATATATATATATATATATATATATATATACACACATGTACTGGAGATTCGACATATGTAACAGCAACCACTCCGCAGCATTGAAGATTGGTAAAAATTATATTGGATATATACAAGTATGTGTTCGTGCATGTGTCGTAATATGTATAGTGTGTGCACAATGTGTGTGTTTTCAAAAGGATAAAGCACATTATTCCACATAAAACATTATGAACTGAGTAGTAAAAAAAAAACTTTCAGAAATAATCCCAATAATGCCAATCAAGAAAATATAACATCATTTATATGATCATATATATAAATGATTTAGCACTTTACTATATCATTTTTAAATGTTTTCAATTCACTATATAAAACATGAGAATTTTACAGATTACAATATTTCTGGCTGAAACGTCATCAAATCTCGCCGGAGGCTCTTCAAGTGCATTTTAATTTAGTACTTCATTATATGAACTTTAAAAAGTTTTCAATTCACTGTATAAAGTACGTGGATCTTGCATGTTACAATATTTCTGACTGTCACATTGTAAAATCCCATTGAAAACAACTCACGTGCCTCCATTTAATTTTTAGAGGGGTTATTTACACTTTCGGCAACAATCGTTGACGATATATAAAAATCACAATTTTTTTGAATTTCACACGTCATTTTAATAAAGTAAATCATAATTGTAGATGAAAAAGAGAGAAAAGGAGATTAGGTAATGAAGATATTGTAACTTACATCTTCAAACAAAATTATTCCTCTAATAAAAATCATGGACGTAAGCAATTTCCGATAAGATCTATGATGAGTTAGTTGGAAATATTGTAATCTGCAAAATCCATGAATTTTATATAGTAAAACGAAAACTTTTAAAGTTTATATAGCAAATTGCTAAATTTAGATGCACTTGATCAATCTCCGGTGAGGTTTGATGACGTGACAACCGAAAACATTGTAACTTGCAAAATTCTTATACTTTATATAGTGAAGTGAAAACATTTAAAAATGATATAGTAAAGAGCTAAATCAGACATACTTGAGATGTGTTTTTGTTTTTTACTCTAATTAATATCTAGCAAATAAACAACTTACCGGATTGAGAAATGCTCATGCACATGAATTGGTGATTCAGCCTTCTCCATAACAAAATTAAGGTCTGTACGAGAGTTTATCTGAGCTAATGGTCCAAAAGACTTTGAACTAGATGCCACTGAGTTATCAGTTCTTCTTGCAGTTTCTTCCACAGCCACAATGCTCTTATCCATTTTAATTAAAATAACCTAAAACCATAAATGGAACAAAATATTTAGTAATAAAATCAATGTATATACCCCAAGCATTCTTGTTACTCTAAAGCTCAAAGTCTGATATCAAGGGGAAAATTCAATTTTAATCCATTTAAAAAGTCACTGTCCAATTTTTGTCCACCATGAAAGCTGTTTTCAATTTTAGTCCAATTAAGCCAAAAATCGTCACTATTTGGTCCATTTTTAGCTTAATTTGACTAAAATTGAAAGCTAAAAACTGAAATCCGCTTCCATGGTGGACGAAATAGTGACAAAAATGGACCAAATAGTGACGATTTTTGGCTTAATTGGACTAAAATTGAAAACCGTTTCCATGGTGGACGAAAATTGGACAATGACTTTTTTAAATGGACTAAAATTGAATTTAACCCGTGATATCAATACTTAAATGTAACAAAATAACCAACACCACATGCATTATAAAATAAATTGAAATCCAAAATCCAAAACAAACGTACAATAAAACATAAACTATAACAAATTATTAGCAATCAAAGGCCAGTCAAAGGCCAAAGATGTGAAGAGAGATGAGCACTTATCATCAATGGAAAGTACCATGTTGCGGTGCAAGTATTCGAACCTTTAAACTTACCAGAAATAGAAACCCTAGTATGTAATTACAACACATACAAAGTCATATCGGTCAAAGATATGAATTAATCAGTTTTATAAGAATGAAATTGAGTAATGAAATAAAGAACCAAAAGGTAAATCAAATCTAGGGAATCACCAAAAGGTAAAGCAAATCTAGGGTTTTCTTTAGAGAATCAAATTCTAATTAAACTCTAAAGATGAACAACAGCAACAAAATGAATCGACGACGCAAAATTAACTCAAAACCCATATCATACGGACATTCAATCGTAACTTAATAAAATTCAAAGTATATAAATTTAATCTTACCCAATTATTTTTTGCACCAACTTAAATTAGGGTTTAAAGAACATGCAACAATTGTTTTTCAAACTACATCAATCAATGCATCAAAAGAAGTGAGGATCAATGAAAGAGTGGAAAAAAGAATGAAAATCTTGTGAAAATTGAATAGAAAATGGACAATTCAGACATAAAAAAGAAATAATTCAACTCAATCAACTAAAACCTAAGATTAAACCAAACAGTTAACACAATAAATTATCGATCAACCGAACTAGAAAAAACAACATATGAAATCATAAAAAAAAAGACTAACCTTAATTCAAATCGGAAAACCAAATCAAAACTCCAGTGATTAAACCCTAAAAAATATATCTCCACGACTCACTGAGAAACAATCTCTATTTTATAGAGAGGTACTAACTTTAGGACTTTTTCAAAGTAATTTGACAAACTAAGACTTTGAAATGGCAGAGAAAACCTTAAGCTTTTTAAGTCCAGGAAAAGATGGTTTAGAGAGAGAAAGTGAAGAAATGGAGACGGGGTGGGGGGGGGGGGGGAGTGGGAGAGAAGAGAGAGAGAGAATGAGAGAGTGTGTGTAGAGTGTAGGTTATATATATATATATATATATATATATATAGTTTTGCCTCATATACATGCATACACGTGTGCATATTATCAGAGAGATAATCCCCAATCAAATGAGTATTAGGACATGAAACACACGCGCTGGCCTTGAACAACGATTGTATTTTTAACGGTGATCCACACATCTCTACAGAACCTGATTGGTGCGTGACGCTCACGACATCAAGCATGAGAGTGATTTGAATTACCAAAATACGATAGGAAAAATTATTAAATGTAGATGGGTCAAATGATATATTACAACTAATTGCATTTATTTCTTATCAATTTCATACTAAATTAGCATCGCAGGTTATAAAAACATGCATGGGAAATCGGGTTCTTATGTATCACAAATGCTTATATGAGTTGACCCGATTCTAAAATCTGATCCGGTTGGATAAATATAAAAACATAAAATGTGGATTGTGGGTTCACCCATCTCACGTAACCAGATCAGTGAGACGGTCTCATATAAAACTCACTCATACATAAATAGTTGTTTCTGGGTGTGCGGCGTATCCAATTTCACTAAAAACAAGAAGTATAGATCAGAATTAGGGTAGTTCTGAGATTAGGGGTTCTCAATCCTATAAGCCAATATTTGTAGATTTTGATTTTGTAATATGTACATTTGATTCTTAGTGTATTGATTGTTCCCCTCTCTCTCTCTCTCTCTCTCTCTCTCTCTCTCTCTATGTACACCAAGATTTCTCGATTGAACCACGTAAATCTTGTGTGTTGATCATTTGTTATTGTTTTCTTGTCCAAGCTTTAGTTGTAAGGATTTTTCTATCCTAATTCATAATCTTGCTGGTTTTTCTTTGGTTTGGTTTTTTTTTTTTTTTTTGGATCAATTAAACTAACAAATGGCTTCGTCGGGTAGAATTGAGGAGAAAGTTACATTTCCATTATAGATACACCTCAATATGTACAATTACAAAGTGTATATGAAAGAAACATAATCACTAGATAATTAGAAATCCCACTAAATAAGCCTAACAAAACTAGTAAGATGTTTCCCTAGAATCTTCCTTAACAGAAAGATGATGCATGGGATCAATGAAGGTAGATATATATGGAGAAGTTCAATGGAAACAACAAATATAATCTCTGGAAAGTGAAGGTGATGGCTATGCTTACTCAACATAGTGGCTTGGATGAGGTTTTGGAGGCAGTTTTGAGGCTTCCATTTCACGAGAAGAAGAAGGAAATGGAGAAGATGTCTCGTACGACTATAATCTTGTGCCTTGCAGATAAGGTCTTGGGGGAAATCTGCAAGGAACCATTTGCAAGGAATTGATGGGAAAGTTGGATTAATTCCTTATATTTAACTAAGAGTACTTTAGCAAATTTGAAGCACAAAATTTATGCTTTAAAGATGCATGATGAGAAGAAAATCTCAGAGAAGATAGATGAATTCGACAAGATAATTGATGATCTGATAATATAGGACTGGAAATGAAGATGTTGTATTCAATCTCTATAGCTCGTTGGAGAACTTCAAGGATTGTCTTGTGTATGGAAGACAAGACAAAATGCTTTCTTTGGAGGATATTCAGGTGGTATTGAGAACCAAGATTCTACCGAGACTCAAACAACACAACAAAAAACTAAGAATTATACTCATGCAAAACCATATAAAAACACGAAATATACAACCATACCTATCATTCTTTACAGACACAGTGTCAAAAGCCCTCCGACCTCTCTTCCTACAGATCTAGTTCTCAGGAACTTGTGAACTCTCTCTCTCTCTCTCTCTCTCTCTCTCTCATCCAATCTATGAACATGCAAACTTAAAAGTTACACAAAGATCACCATACAAGTCGGCAGAGAAGAAATCTAATTTCACAAAACATCAAAACTTCACAAAAACACAAAGACATGCAAAATTTTTATCAAAAACCTAATTTTAGAAGACCATACTAGTCAGTAGAGAAGAAATTAAAGTTACAAAACACAAAATCAAACATAGATAAAACTCAGATTAGAACAAACAAACATACAACAACAAAAAACTCAAAAACTTACACAATAAGTTCAAATAAGAGGAAACAATCAATGAAATTAGGGTTTAAGAACTCCAACATAGGAAAAATTCAATTTACGTTCATTTAAAACGCTACTGTCCGATTTACGTCCATTTATTTTTAGGGTTTCAACTTTAGTCAAATTAATTTAAAAATCGACCAATTTGTGTCCTTTGGCCGCCGGAAATCGATTTTCCGGTTAGTTTGTCGGCGATTGCATCTCAATCCCCCTCATTTTTCTCCCAGTTGTGTTCACCTGATGTGGCATATTAGAGCACATGTGGCAACACCATTTAATTTCCACATAAATCTAATAATAATTAATAAATGAAAAAACATTTTTAAAAAATAAAAATTAAAAAATGAAAACTTGTTTATTTTTTCCCCCGCCGCTTGCCTCTCGCGCTCGCCGCCGCCAACAACTTCTTCTTCTTCCCCAAAATCTGCTTCTTCTTCGCCATTAAAATCTGCTCTTTCTTCTTCCCCTAACTGCTTCTTATTCTTTCGCCGACTGCGTCTTTTTCACGGCGGTGGGTAGCTTCATGTATAAACCGGCGGTGGATGGGATCAACAGAGAGAGCAGATCCCTTTTCTCACGCTCTTTGTGTGTTGGTCTGTATGTGGAGTCGCGGTCGCCTCGCTCGCCGGATGTGGTGGTGGTTGGTCGTGGAGGCGCTGGGTGGAGCCGCCGGCAAAGTCGTCGGCGAAGACTATGGAAGAAGACGAGAAAGGGCGCCGACGTTAGATCCGTTTTCAATTTTTTTTTCATTTTTAATATTTCTATATCATATTGACGTTGAAATTAAATATCAATTTAAGAAATGCCACGTGTGCTCCGATAAGCCATATCCGCCACTCATAAAGCCACATTAGCACAATTCGCTTGAAACTTCAAAATTGGGGGCCAGATTGAGATACAATTTCCCCAAAGGACAAAAATTTGTCGATTTTGAAATTAATTTAACTAAAATTGAAACCCTAAAAATAGATGGACATAAATCGGATAATAGCGTTTTAAATGGACATAAATTGAATTTTTCCCACTCCAACCCATATGCGAAGAGCACGATTGAAGTGAAAAATGGAGAGAAACGAGAGAGAAGACGAGCGCGAAAAAAGAGGAGCGAAGAAAGTGCTAGTTACAAATGCCAAAAAGGGAAAAATATTTATTATATTTATCCAATCGGGCCGGGTTTTTGAATCAGTCGGGTCAGGTGTATGAATCTCTCATATAAGCATTTAATTTTTAGATTTTATGTTTAAGAATTGCTATCCTGTAGTCATCTAACATGCTATAGCAGATAGCTTTTTTTTTTTTTTAAATATTTCTCTTGAGTGAATAGTAAAAAAAATTAATCAAAAATATGTATTATTTATCTAACATGTCAAAATTATATTAATAATTACAATTAATTTAAAAGTTTAACTTATAGTAATAAAATGCTAAATAATTTAAATACTTTTCAACAAGAAATTAAAGATCAACAAATGAAGGGGGAAAGAAGCACGAGATCAACAATAAAATTGGTACAATATCTATGTGCAAAACACGTGATTTGAACTAGTGTGCAGTGTGTGTGCTGTGTGTGTATATATATATATGTATATATTTTTGTGTTTGATGTGTTCCAAACATATTTGCATGTGTTTCATTTTGTGTTCCATTAGCAGTGTCATCTTTACTTATATGATAGTCATCTTGGAATATCACATACAAACATATAGCACAACATCAACACATAAAATTTCTTTCACAAAATGAGCTGATCTTAATAAATAAATCATTGTTGTTAGGATTAAATTTTAAAACTTAACTTATCTATACTATATATAAAAAGGAAGAAGTTGGCAAATTTTACACATTTGCCACTCAATTGCAAAATTAGAGATAATTACTGATTTGCCATTGACCAATAGAAAAATTGTGGAAAAAAAAAACTAAAAAACTTTGAGAATCTTATAGAACAAGCTTCATATATATTTTAAATATAATAAGTAGTCTTTTAATTTAATATAGGGGTAAAATGAAATAGAGGAAATTATTTTGGATGGTATTATTATATAATTAAAAAATCTAAAAATAATGAAATTTAAACATTGTCAAAATTTTAAAAATTTGAAAATTCTGTAATTTTAATATATAAATGTGAAAATAGGTGTAAAAGCTAAATTTCATTTTACGAAGGGTGTAAAATGTTTAAAAGTTTAAAAACTATTATAAAATTATTAAAAATAATAATTAAATTTGAAAGTAAAACTAATAATAATCTAATAATGTTGTGAGGTTAATCTAAAAAAATCCATAAATATCATTTAAAAATAAATTCAAACATATAAATATAACTATAAGAAAAAAATATTTTAAAATGGTTTCAAAATTCTAAAAAAAATATTTTTTTAATTGTAAAATGAATTTGTAACCTAAATTTTTAAATATAAACTAATTTTTCGAATAAATATAGTGTTTGTAAAATAAATCCATCTAAATAAATGTAGAAAATTATTTACAAATTATTAAATATAATTCTAAGATATAAAGGAACAAAAATATGAATAGAACATATAAATTAACAAATATAATTAATTACTTATAATTAAAGCACACAAAACACAAAACTATTATTATTATTGTTTTTGTTATTATCGTCGTTGTTGTTGTCATTGTCATCATCATCATCATTAAAAAAATACGGATTTTTTACAAATCTCAAAATAATAAGATCTCATGAGTAATATTTTAATATCATAAATTTATTATATTATTAATAATCGTATTGTCATAATAAATAATAAACCGCGCGTCGCGCGGGTACACTGCTAGTGATAATCAAATGCTAAATAATTTAAACACATCTCAATGAGAAATTACAGATAAACAAATGAAGGGGAAAAAAGCACGAGACAATAAAATTGGTATATATTTCCATGTGCAACACATGTTTTAAACTAGTGTTTAAATTAATTTCGATTATCTCTTGAATAATGTGTTTACTTATATGGACCTTCGGAATCAGACGTATAACAAATTAGCAATGAACGACATATAGATTGCCCAAAAATAAACCATGAATTAATCCCTAGTCCATGTTCGAGAATCTATAGAATCACCAAAATTATGAAAGGATGAAAGATAGAATAATCTGGAGTGACACCATGCAATATGGCAAATGGCGAGTTATTTTCCAATAGAGGGGATGGTAGTCGGTTTATGACATACACGGCAGTGGAAAAGGAGTGAACCCAATAAGAAGTAGGAACTCCTGGAAAAGCATGGTAAGACTAGTCTCAATAATGTGCCGATGTTTCCTTTTCGCCTGTCCATTTTGAGCAGGGGTATAAGGACAAGACTGACGATGAGAAACACCATGTTGGCGAAAATGATTGGTGTGATATTTGGCTGAAGCATGCAGGTCTAGCATGGAAGAAGGTGATCGAATTCCATGCTAAGTGTTTAAGGAAAATCGTGCGTTAAAAGAAGGAAAAGAAAACGTGTTTCGAGGGAATAAGCTAAAGTTGTTTGTTCACTTATAAAAACGTATTCTTACTTGGATGAGAGAGAATGGTTCTTATTGGTTGAAATCACATCTCAGCAGATGACATGGATAGCCGTTGGAGTTAGTTATCTTGGATTCTGTGCAGTTGATCGAGCATGCAGCGGGATGGTTCTTGAGCGTCGATCTTTGGAGATCAATATCTCGCTCAAATCTGTTGATTTTTTCTTCTATAGCTTCTATAAATACTGTACTTTCTTTTGAGTAGAGAGATGATATATCTTGTTGTAGAGAGAGAGAGTTATTCAGTTGTAAAACAGAATAGAGAGTTCATAGAGCGAGTTCAAGAAAGAAAGCCTGAGTGTTGTGTTGTATTCAGTGTGTGTGATCTTGATTAATAAAGAAGTTTGTTCTTGTCCCGTGGATGTAGGCACATTTTGCCGAAACACGTAAATTTGGTGTTCTTAGTTTTCGTTGGATTCAACTTGTTCATTGTTCTACATTCTTAGGGTTTTCTCTAGTGTTTGGTGGATTGCAGTGAGTCTTGGAGTAATTCACGATAATTGGTAAATTGATTATTAACAAATTCTTTACCACCATCGCTCTGGAAAGCTTTTATTTTGCACGAGAACTGATTCTCCACAGAAAATATTAAAAACATCAGATTTGTGTCGCAGCGGATAAAACCAACAGAAGCGAGAATAATCATCAATAAACAGCACGTAATATCGATACCCATCAACTGAAGTAATTGGAGCAGGTCCCCAAACATCACAATGAATTAACTCTAAGACAGATGCAACACGTTTCTCATTACGAAAAAAAGTCAATCGACTACTCTTTCCTAATTGACAAGCATCACATAAAGTAGGGTCCGGAAGGACCGAAGAAACAGACAAAGGTCCTTGTTTACTAAGCAAAGCAATAATGGAGTGACCAACATGGCCTAAATAATAATGCCATAAAGTAAAGATCACCTCTACGAAAACCGCAAGCCAGAGGAATGCATGTCTATCGATTCTGAATAAGAAAAGTATTATCAGAGAAGACAACGTCAACAGGATAATCAGAGGCATTGACGGACCCAAATGAGGACCCAAAGAATTTTCACATATAAACATAGGCATTAGAGTGCACAATATCAACATGTAAAATGCCGTTCACAAAACGAATACTTAAAAGATGATTATGTGTATATAAAAATTAATGATTTGAATATATGGTTGATTCTCCATGTTAACATTCAGAATGGATTAATCATCGTTTGTGAGATCCATCTTTTCTCCCCCTTTTTCTATTGAGATCGACACTAGCCTTCCTCTTTGTGGGCTTCAACTCTTTATAACTAATCATGAACTCGTTGTTTGGATTAGGAACACTGAAATCAGCAGGGTTTCTATTTAGAATGCAATCTTCTGGTGCCACATTTGTGCTTGTAAACTGATCAGTGTTCACACCTCCAGTGTTCTTCGCCGTTTGACCTACACAAAAGCAGCATATTTTGCTTTCAGATTATATATATATATATATATATATATGTTCAAAATCGATTGGGGGTGAAATCAACACTAATTATTAACATCATGTGTTTACCTCGATCATTATTGAACAATGTAGGGAATATTGCATGATCCATGAGAGAGAGCAATATTGCAGCAACATCGTGATCTTCTTCCTCCTCCACCTCCTCAATTGGTGTCTCATTGAGATCTGGAATTCGTGTAGTACGATCCAATTTCCATGAATGAAAAGCTCCATGATCTTCAACATTAACTGATCTCCTCTTTTCTTCAGCTTCCATAATAATATTCTGCAAACTTGGTCTTCTCTCACCATTATCATTTCTTGAAACCTGCAGCTCACCACCTGCACACAATACCACGCACAAACAATTTTCTAACTCACAATGCTCAGCCCAAGCACAAAATATATGAAAATACTACTTAATTACACTATTATATATAACATTATATACTCTTGGGAACAAACATTCTTTTATCCTTTAATTTTCTTTTTTCGGATCGATTTTTCACCTTTTCATTTTTAGTCATCTATATTTAATAATTCCAGTAACCAAGTAATTTTGAAAAAATAAAACAAGAATTGGGAGAACTAGAAAATTTCTTTTTAATTACAAATTGATATTCTTCATCTCCCTAATTGAAATGTTAGTAACTAAAAACAAATTAACTTAATTGTGTTAGTATGTCTAAATAATTAATATTAACAATTAAATAAAAAAACACTAAATCACGTAATGGATGAAAAATAATTTTTTAACTGTTAATATTAATTATTTAGACGTGATAGATTAAAAATTCAAATTTGTGATTAGAAAAGTTAGTGATCTCAATTAATTAAAAAACTTTGATGCATGTTAAAATTAAATATTTAAAAATTAAAGTTAATTACTCTAAGATGTTGAAGAACTAGAAAAATATTATTTCTTAAACTTAGGCAATAAAATACATTTTTCTAAATATCCTTTGTGTTATTGCAATAACAAGAGAAGAAGTTGTACCGAGAACTTGAGGTGCAGTGTGCTCGGTGGAAGCTCGCACGCAATCTAAACACTGCCACCACCGGAATCTGGGCACAGATAATGGAGGTAATATTTCATCATCACTACCATCCTTCAAGGCAAAGACTGAAGTACTTATCTTTGCATCCTTTCTCCTCATTCCAACCACAAAACCCCTACGCATACACAAACTTATAATTAATTGCTTTAATATAATGTAAGCTTCTTCCGATCCACAACATTAATTTCATAAAAGAAATTAACATTTTGAAATTAGGAACACATATATGTTTTGTTATCATATTTTTGCAAAAGAAACATTAGATTTTGTGACTTTATACAATACGATATCATCTTTCTCAGCACAACAATATTAATAATGTTTTTCACATCCTATATATATATATATATATATATATATATACACACACATGTACTGGAGATTCGACATATGTAACAGCAACCACTCCGCAGCATTGAAGATTGGTAAAAATTATATTGGATATATACAAGTATGTGTTCGTGCATGTGTCGTAATATGTATAGTGTGTGCACAATGTGTGTGTTTTCAAAAGGATAAAGCACATTATTCCACATAAAACATTATGAACTGAGTAGTAAAAAAAAAACTTTCAGAAATAATCCCAATAATGCCAATCAAGAAAATATAACATCATTTATATGATCATATATATAAATGATTTAGCACTTTACTATATCATTTTTAAATGTTTTCAATTCACTATATAAAACATGAGAATTTTACAGATTACAATATTTCTGGCTGAAACGTCATCAAATCTCGCCGGAGGCTCTTCAAGTGCATTTTAATTTAGTACTTCATTATATGAACTTTAAAAAGTTTTCAATTCACTGTATAAAGTACGTGGATCTTGCATGTTACAATATTTCTGACTGTCACATTGTAAAATCCCATTGAAAACAACTCACGTGCCTCCATTTAATTTTTAGAGGGGTTATTTACACTTTCGGCAACAATCGTTGACAATATATAAAAATCACAATTTTTTTGAATTTCACACGTCATTTTAATAAAGTAAATCATAATTGTAGATGAAAAAGAGAAAAAAGGAGATTAGGTAATGAAGATATTGTAACTTACATCTTCAAACAAAATTATTCCTCTAATAAAAATCATGGACGTAAGCAATTTCCGATAAGATCTATGATGAGTTAGTTGGAAATATTGTAATCTGCAAAATCCATGAATTTTATATAGTAAAACGAAAACTTTTAAAGTTTATATAGCAAATTGCTAAATTTAGATGCACTTGATCAATCTCCAGTGAGGTTCGATGACGTGACAACCGAAAACATTGTAACTTGCAAAATTCTTATACTTTATATAGTGAAGTGAAAACATTTAAAAATGATATAGTAAAGTGCTAAATCAGACATACCTGAGATGTGTTTTTGTTTTTTACTCTAATTAATATCTAGCAAATAAACAACTTACCGGATTGAGAAATGCTCATGCACATGAATTGGTGATTCAGCCTTCTCCATAACAAAATTAAGGTCTGTACGAGAGTTTATCTGATCTAATGGTCCAAAAGACTTTGAACCAGATGCCACTGAGTTATCAGTTCTTCTTGCAGTTTCTTCCACAGCCACAATGCTCTTATCCATTTTAATTAAAATAACCTAAAACCATAAATGGAACAAAATATTTAGTAATAAAATCAATGTATATACCCCAAGCATTCTTGTTACTCTAAAGCTCAAAGTCTGATATCAAGGGGAAAATTCATTTTTAATCCATTTAAAAAGTCACTGTCCAATTTTTGTCCACCATGAAAGCTGTTTTCAATTTTAGTCAAATTAAGCCAAAAATCGTCACTATTTAGTACATTTTTGGCTTAATTTGACTAAAATTGAAAGCTAAAAATTGAAAACCGCTTCCATGGTGGACGAAATAGTGACAAAAATGGACCAAATAGTGACGATTTTTGGCTTAATTGGACTAAAATTGAAAACCGTTTCCATGGTGGACGAAAATTGGACAATGACTTTTTTAAATGGACTAAAATTGAATTTAACCCGTGATATCAACACTTAAATGTAACAAAATAACCAACACCACATGCATTATAAAATAAATTGAAATCCAAAATCCAAAACAAACGTACAATAAAACATAAACTATAACAAATTATTAGCAATCAAAGGCCAGTCAAAGGCCAAAGATGTGAAGAGAGATGAGCACTTATCATCAATGGAAGGTACCATGTTGCGGCGCAAGTATTCGGACCTTTAAACTTACCAGAAATAGAAACCCTAGTATGTAATTACAACACATACAAAGTCATATCGGTCAAAGATATGAATTAATCAGTTTTATAAGAATGAAATTGAGTAATGAAATGAAGAACCAAAAGGTAAATCAAATCTAGGGAATCACCAAAAGGTAAAGCAAATCTAGGGTTTTCTTTAGAGAATCAAATTCTAATTAAACTCTAAAGATGAATAACAACAACAAAATGAATCGACGACGCAAAATTAACTCAAAACCCATATCATACGGACATTCAATCGTAACTTAATAAAATTCAAAGTATATAAATTTAATCTTACCCAATTTTTTTTTTTTTTGCACCAACTTAAATTAGGGTTTAAAGAACATGCAACAATTGTTTTTCAAACTACATCAATCAATGCATCAAAAGAAGTGAGGATCAATGAAAGAGTGGAAAAAAGAATGAAAATCTTGTGAAAATTGAATAGAAAATGGACAATTCAGACATAAAAAGGAAATAATTCAACTCAATCAACTAAAACCTAAGATTAAAACAAACAGTTAACGCAATAAATTATCGATCAACCGAACTAGAAAAAACAACATATGAAAACATAAAAAAAAAAGACTAACCTTAATTCAAATCGGAAAACCAGATCAAAACTCCAGTGATTAAACCCTAAAAAATATATCTCCACGACTCACTGAGAAACAATCTCTATTTTATAGAGAGGTACTAACTTTAGGACTTTTTCAAAGCAATTTGACAAACTAAGACTTTGAAATGGCAGAGAAAACCTTAAGCTTTTTAAGTCCAGGAAAAGATGGTTTAGAGAGAGAAAGTGAAGAAATGAAGACGGGGTGGGGGGGGGGGGGGAGTGGGAGAGAAGAGAGAGAGAGAGAATGAGAGAGTGTGTGTAGAGTGTAGGTTATATATATATATGTATATATATATATATATATATATAGTTTTACCTCATATACATGCATACACGTGTGCATATTATCAGAGAGATAATCCCCAATCAAATGAGTATTAGGACATGAAACACACGCGCTGGCCTTGAACAACGATTGTATTTTTAACGGTGATCCACACATCTCTACAGAACCTGATTGGTGCGTGACGCTCACGACATCAAGCATGAGAGTGATTTGAATTACCAAAATACGATAGGAAAAATTATTAAATGTAGATGGGTCAAATGATATATTACGACTAATTGCATTTATTTCTTATCAATTTTATACTAAATTAGCATCGCAGGTTATAAAAACATGCATGGGAAATCGAGTTCTTATGTATCACAAATGCTTATATGAGTTGACCCGATTCTAAAATCTGATCCGGTTGGATAAATATAAAAGCATAAAATGTGGATTGTGGGTTCAACCATCTCACGTAACCAGATCAGTGAGACGGTCTCATATAAAACTCACTCATACATAAATAGTTGTTTCTGGGTGTGCGGCGTATCCAATTTCACTAAAAACAAGAAGTATAGATCAGAATTAAGGGAGTTCTGAGATTAGGGGTTCTCAATCCTATAAGCCCTTATTTGCAGATTTTGATTTTGTAATATGTACATTTGATTCTTAGTGTATTGGTTGTTCCCCTCTCTCTCTCTCTATGTACACCAAGATTTCTCGATTGAACCACGTAAATCTTGTGTGTTGATCATTTGTTATTGTTTTCCTGTCCAAGCTTTAGTTGTAAGGATTTTTCTATCCTAATTCATAATCTTGCTGGTTTTTCTTTGGTTTGGTTTTTTTTTTTTTTTTGGATCAATTAAACTAACAAGTGGCTTCGTCGGGTAGAATTGAGGAGAAAGTTACATTTCTATTATAGATACACCTCAATATGTACAATTACAAAGTGTATATGAAAGAAACATAATCACTAGATAATTAGAAATCCCACTAAATAAGCCTAACAAAACTAGTAAGATGTTTCCCTAGAATCTTCCTTAATAGAAAGATGATGCATGGGATCAATGAAGGTAGATACATATGGAGAAGTTCAATGGAAACAACAAATATAATCTCTGGAAAGTGAAGGTGATGGCTATGCTTACTCAACATAGTGGCTTGGATGAGGTTTTGGAGGCAGTTTCGAGGCTTCCACTTCACAAGAAGAAGAAGGAAATGGAGAAGATGTCTCGTACGACTATAATCTTGTGCCTTGCAGATAAGGACTTGGGGGAAATCTGCAAGGAACCATTTGCAAGGAATTGACGGCAAAGTTGGATTAATTCCTTATATTTAACTAAGAGTACTTTAGCAAATTTGAAGCACAAAATTTATGCTTTAAAGATGCATGATGAGAAGAAAATCTCAGATAAGATAGATGAATTCGACAAGATAATTGATGATCTGATAATATAGGACTGGAAATGAAGATGTTGTATTCAATCTCTATAGCTCGTTGGAGAACTTCAAGGATTGTCTTGTGTATGGAAGACAAGACAAAATGCTTTCTTTGGAGGATATTCAGGTGGTATTGAGAACCAAGATTCTACCGAGACTCAAACAACACAACAAAAAACTAAGAATTATACTCATGCAAAACCATATAAAAACATGAAATATACAACCATACCTATCATTCTTCACAGACACAGTGTCAAAAGCCCTCCGACCTCTCTTCCTACAGATCTAGTTCTCAGGAACTTGTGAACTCTCTCTCTCTCTCTCTCTCTCTCTCTCTCTCATCCAATCTATGAACATGCAAACTTAAAAGTTACACAAAGATCACCATACAAGTCGGCAGAGAAGAAATCTAATTTCACAAAACATCAAAACTTCACAAAAACACAAAGACATGCAAAAATTTTATCAAAAACCTAATTTTAGAAGACCATACTAGTCAGTAGAGAAGAAATTAAAGTTACAAAACACAAAATCAAACATAGATAAAACTCAGATTAGAACAAACAAACATACAACAACAAAAAACTCAAAAAATTACACAATAAGTTCAAATAAGTGGAAACAATCAATGAAATTAGGGTTTTAGAACTCCAACATGGGAAAAATTCAATTTACGTTCATTTAAAACGCTACTATCCGATTTATGTCCCTTTATTTTTAGGGTTTCAATTTTAGTCAAATTAATTTCAAAATCGACCAATTTGTGTCCTTTGGCCACCGGAAATCGATTTTCCGGTTAGTTTGTCGGCGATTGCATCTCAATCCCCCCCATTTTTTTCCCAGTTGTATTCACCTGATGTGGCATATTAGAGCACATGTGGCAACGCCATTTAATTTCCACATAAATCTAATAATAATTAATAAATGAAAAACATTTTTAAAAAATAAAAATTAAAAAATGAAAACTTGTTTATTCATTCCCCCGCCGCCTGCCTCTCGCGCTCGCCGCCGCCTCACTCGCTGCCGCCACTCCCGTCTTTTTCCCCACCGCAGCACTCGCCGCCGCCAACAACTTCTTCTTCTTCCCCAAAATCTGCTTCTTCTTCGCCATTAAAATCTGCTCTTTCTTCTTCCCCCAACTGCTTCTTATTCTTTCCCCGACTGCGTCTTTTTCACGGCGGTGGGGAGCTTCATGTATAAACCGGCGGTGGATGGGATCAACAGAGAGAGCAGATCCCTTTTCTCACGCTCTTTGTGTGTTGGTCTGTATGTGGAGTCGCGGTCGCCTCGCTCGCCGGATGTGGTGGTGGTTGGTCGTGGAGGCGCTGGGTGGAGCCGCCGGCAAAGTCGTCGGCGAAGACTATGGAAGAAGACGAGAAAGGGCGCCGACGTTAGATCCGTTTTCAATTTTTTTTTCATTTTTAATATTTCTATATCATATTGACGTTGAAATTAAATATCAATTTAAGAAATGCCACGTGTGCTCCGATAAGCCATATCAGCCACTCATAAAGCCACATCAGCACAATTCGCCTGAAACTTCAAAATTGGGGGCCAGATTGAGATACAATTGCCCCAAAGGACAAAAATTTGTCGATTTTGAAATTAATTTAACTAAAATTGAAACCTTAAAAATAGATGGACATAAATCGGATAATAGCGTTTTAAATGGACGTAAATTGAATTTTTCCCACTCCAACCCATATGCGAAGAGCACGATTGAAGCGAAAAATGGAGAGAAATGAGAGAGAAGACGAGCGCGAAAGAGAGGAGCGAAGAAAGTGCTAGTTACAAATGCCAAAAAGGGAAAAATATCTATTATATTTATCCAATCGGGCCGGGTTTTTGAATCAGTCGGGTCAGGTGTATGGATCTCTCATATAAGCATTTAATTTTTAGATTTTATGTTTAAGAATTGCTATCTTGTAGTCATCTAACATGCTATAGCAGATAGCTTTTTTTTTTTTAAATATTTCTCTTGAGTGAATAGTAAAAAAAATTAATCAAAAATATGTATTATTTATCTAACATGTCAAAATTAATATTAATAATTACAATTAATTTAAAAGTTTAACTTATAGTAATAAAATGCTAAATAATTTAAATACTTTTCAACAAGAAATTAAAGATCAACAAATGAAGGGGGAAAGAAGCACGAGATCAACAATAAAATTGGTACAATATCTATGTGCAAAACACATGATTTGAACTAGTGTGCAGTGTGTGTGCTGTGTGTGTGTATATATATATATATGTATATATTTTTGTGTTTGATGTGTTCCAAACATATTTGCATGTGTTTCATTTTGTGTTCCATTAGCAGTGTCATCTTTACTTATATGATAGTCATCTTGGAATATCACATACAAACATATGTTAGTATGCACAACATCAACACGTAAAATTTCTTTCACAAAATGAGCTGATCTTAATAAATAAATCATTGTTGTTAGGATTAAATTTAAAAACTTAACATATCTATACTATATATAAAAAGGAAGAAGTTGGCAAATTTTACACATTTGCCACTCAATTGCAAAATTAGAGATAATTACTGATTTGCCATTGACCAATAGAAAAATTGTGGAAAAAAAAAACTAAAAAACTTTGAGAATCTTATAGAACAAGCTTCATATATATTTTAAATATAATAAGTAGTCTTTTAATTTAATATAGGGGTAAAATGAAATAGAGGAAATTATTTTGGATGGTATTATTATATAATTAAAAAATCTAAAAATAATGAAATTTAAACATTGTCAAAATTTTAAAAATTTGAAAATTCTGTAATTTTAATATATAAATGTGAAAATAGGTGTAAAAGCTAAATTTCATTTTACGAAGGATGTAAAATGTTTAAAAGTTTAAAAACTATTATAAAATTATTAAAAATAATAATTAAATTTGAAAGTAAAACTAATAATAATCTAATAATGTTGTGAGGTTAATCTAAAAAAATCCACAAATATCATTTAAAAATAAATTCAAACATATAAATATAACTATAAGAAAAAAATATTTTAAAATGGTTTCAAAATTCTAAAAAAAATATTTTTTTAATTGTAAAATGAATTTGTAACCTAAATTTTTTAAATATAAACTAAGTTTTCGAATAAATACAGTGTTTGTAAAATAAATCCATCTAAATAAATGTAGAAAATTATTTACAAATTATTAAATATAATTCTAAGATATAAAGGAACAAAAATATGAATAGAACATATAAATTAACAAATATAATTAATTACTTATAATTAAAGCACACAAAACACAAAACTATTATTATTATTGTTTTTGTTATTATCGTCGTTGTTGTTGTCATTGTCATCATCATCATCATTAAAAAAATACGGATTTTTTACAAATCTCAAAATAATAAGATCTCATGAGTAATATTTTAATATCATAAATTTATTATATTATTAATAATCGTATTGTTATAATAAATAATAAACCGCGCGTCGCGCGGGTACACTACTAGTGATAATCAAATGCTAAATAATTTAAACACATCTCAATGAGAAATTACAGATAAACAAATGAAGGGGAAAAAAGCACGAGACAATAAAATTGGTATATATTTCCATGTGCAACACATGTTTTAAACTAGTGTTTAAATTAATTTCGATTATCTCTTGAATAATGTGTTTACTTATATGGACCTTCGGAATCAGACGTATAACAAATTAGCAATGAACGACATATAGATTGCCCAAAACTAAACCATGAATTAATCCCTAGTCCATGTTCGAGAATCTATAGAATCACCAAAATTATGAAAGGATGAAAGATAGAATAATCTGGAGTGACACCATGCAATATGGCAAATGGCGAGTTATTTTCCAATAGAGGGGATGGTAGTCGGTTTATGACATACACGGCAGTGGAAAAGGCGTGAACCCAATAAGAAGTAGGAACTCCTGACTGGAAAAGCATGGTAAGACTAGTCTCAATAATGTGCCGATGTTTCCTTTTCGCCTGTCCATTTTGAGCAGGGGTATAAGGACAAGACTGACGATGAGAAACACCATGTTGGCGAAAATGATTGGTGTGATATTTGGCTGAAGCATGCAGGTCTAGCATGGAAGAAGGTGATCGAATTCCATGCTAAGTGTTTAAGGAAAATCGTGTGTTAAAAGAAGGAAAAGACAACGTGTTTTGAGGGAATAAGCTAAACTTGTTTGTTCACTTATAAAAACGTATTCTTACTTGGATGAGAGAGAATGGTTCTTATTGGTTGAAATCACATCTCAGCAGATGACATGGATAGCTGTTGGAGTTAGTTATCTTGGATTCTATGCAGTTGATCGAGCATGCAGCGGGATGGTTCTTGAGCGTTGATCTTTGGAGATCAATATCTCGCTCATTTCTGTATCAAATCTGTTGATTTTTTCTTCTATAACTTCTATAAATACTGTACTTTCTTTTGAGTAGAAAGATGATATATCTTGTTGTAGAGAGAGAGAGAGTTATTCAATTGTAAAACAGAATAGAGAGTTCATAAAGCGAGTTCAAGAAAGAAAGCCTGAGTGTTGTGTTGTATTCAGTGTGTGTGATCTTTATTAATAAAGAAGTTCGTTCTTGTCCCGTGGATGTAGGCACATTTTGCCGAACCACGTAAATTTGGTGTTCTTAGTTTTCGTTGGATTCAACTTGTTCATTGTTCTACATTCTTAAGGTTTTCTCTAGTGTTTGGTGGATTGCAGTGAGTCTTGGAGTAATTCACGACAATTGGTAAATTGATTATTAACAAATTCTTTACCACCATCGCTCTGGAAAGCTTTTATTTTGCACGAGAACTGATTCTCCACAGGACTTTGGAATGTACAGAAAATATGAAAAACATCAGATTTGTATCGAGTGGATAAAACCAACAGAAGCGAGAATAATCATCAATAAACAGCAGATAATATCGATACCCATCAACTGAAGTAATTGGAGCAGGTCCCCAAACATCACAATGAATTAACTCTAAGACAGATGCAGCACGTTTGTCATTACGAAAAAAAGTCAATCGACTACTCTTTCCTAATTGACAAGCATTACATAAAGTAGGGTCCGGAAGGACCGAAGAAACAGACAAATGCCTTGTTTACTAAGCAAAGCAATAATGGAGTGACCAACATGACCTAAACGATAATGCCATAAAGTAAAAGAACCCTGCGGACGAGGTGAGGTGGAGGCCAAATTTGCAGAAGCATTGTGTTGGAGGACATAAAGATCACCTCTACGGAAACCGCGAGCCAGAGGAATGCCTGTCTTTCGATTCTGAATAAGAAAGTATTATCAGAGGAAGACAACGTCAACAGGATAATCAGAGGCATTGACGGACCCAAATGAGGGCCAAGGGGGGCCAGGGGCCCCCTCAATTTTTGTTTAAAAATTATGTATATTTTATATATGTTTTTATATTTATTTATAAAATATAAATAAAACTATTTATTTTCATTAAATTTTAACATTATATCATCAAATTCTTATTGAAGACCCCAATTTTTTAAGAATTTTAATATAAACTCTTCATATTAAACCCATTTTTTACTTTTTTTTAATTGATTATTAATTGTTTTAAATTTTTGATTAACAATTGTTAGTGATTATTAATATATCCATTCTTTTTAACACATTAACGTGTGGAGTGATTGAAAATAACAGCAGCAACAACAACAACTTATTATTATTATTATTTATTATTATTATTATTATTATTATTATTATTATTATTATTATTATTATTATTATTATTATATTATATTATTATTATTATTATATTATTATTATTATATTATTATATTTTATTATTATTATTATTATTATTATTATATTATTATTATTATTATTATTATTATTATATGATTATTATTATTATTTTATTATTATTATTATATTATTATTATTATTATTATTATTATTATTTATATTATATTCTTATTATTATTATTATTATTATTATATTATATTATTATTATTATTATTATTCTATTATTATATTATTATTATTATTATTATTATTATTTATTATTATTATTATTATTATTATTATATTATTATTATTATTATTATGATTATTATTATTATTATATATTATTATTATTATTATTATTATTATTATTATTATTATTTATTATTATATTATTCTTATTATTATTATATTATTATTAGTATTATTATTCTTATTATTATTTTATTATTATTATTATTATTATTATTATTAGTATTATTATTATTATTATTATATTATTATTATTATTATTATTCTTTATTATGATTAGTATTATTATTATTATTATATTATTATTATATTATTCTTATTATATTATTATTATTATTATTATTATTAGATTATTTTATTTTATTATTATTGTCTATTATTATTATATTATTTTATTATTATTATTATTATTATATTATTATTTATTATTATTCTATTATTATTATATTCTTATTATTATTATTATTATTATTCTTATTATTATTATTTTATTATTATTATTATTATTCTTTTCTTATTATTATTATTATTATTATCTTATACACGATTGATTGTATACTATTATTTTTGGATTTATTATATTTTGATTAACAATTGTTGATAAGCTAGATGTTATAGTGTGTATAATAGTTTGTTTAATGTAATGTTATTTATATTTTTAATTTTGTGTTTTGTCTTTAGATAATAGAAATTAAGATAGTATGAAAATGTATCATTAATATTAGAAAGACATTTAAAATGAATATCATTTAGAGTTCACTTTTGATTCATAAGTGATAAATGTACTATTGAATTATTGTTGAGTAATATATATATACTTTAAATGTTGGTATTAGAAATAATAACAATGAAGCTATCATGCATGCAATGATCTCAAAACATAAAAAATTGAATAGAGATGTTGTAATAGTGTTTAAGTTATTCATTTTATTGTAACAAATTTATTTTAATGTTGATATGTTACGTGGGAAGACAATGAAGTTGCTACTGGAGTTATTCATATTGTATTATATTAAATTTGTAAAATTTTGTCACTAATTAAAGATGTTATTTTCACAATTAATGTATTTTTTCAGTTGGACCCCCTGATTAAAATTCCTGGGTCCATCACTGATCAGAGGTGAGACGATTGATGGATAAGAGATTCCGTTTTAATGCAGGAACAACCAGTACATCATTTACTTTCAAATCAGAGGAAACGGAATAAGAACCAACGTGAGAGACAGGAAGAGTATTACCATCGCCGACAACAATGCGAGCCTTGCCATTATATTCAGAAGCTGTGTCTAGAGTATGAGATGAGGGTGTCATGTGAGCACTAGCACCTGTATCAGCCAACCAATCCGGGAAGTCAGTGAAGGTAAGAGCGTGGGGCGACTGAGAATCAGCAACATTTGCAGCAGCCTTATCGTATCTCTGAGGGCAAATAGAAGCAGCATGACCTCGATATGAGGACCCACCACGAGAAAAATGAACCGCGAGTGCCACGAGAACCTCGAGAACCGCGAGAGGAGGGAGTGGCATAATAAGCAGCCTGAGAACAGAGCCATCAACAGATTGTTGAAAAAATATACAAATCCCTTAATTTTCTCGATTATATACAAATCCCTTAATTATCGCTATTATATATATATATATATATCTCTATACTATAATAAAAGCAAACAAGTTGTAAAAAAATTACTAATTTACCATTTTCCCTCCTAAAAATGTCACATCAATTTGATGATGTGTAAATAATTTCTTTTTATTTTAGTTTTTCAAAATTTCATTTTATTTTTCTAAATTAATTTAATCATTTTAAATTACATGACTTTCTTGATAAGCTATCAAATATTGTAGTAAAAAAATAAAAGAAAAACATATATAATTCTTGAATCATCATACGTTATAATAAAAAATATATAAAATAAAATCTTTTTATATTATATTACATTCTACTATAAAAAAATTGTTTTAAATAATTATAAATTGTAAAAGATTTAAGTTATAAGTTTCTACAATGTATGAATCTACATAATATAATTTATTACAAAAAAACTAATTTTACATATTGACATACCCATGTGTCTTCATTTAAAACATCTTTTTTTATTTTAATACAAACTTTGTGATAAAATATTTAATAGAAGAAGATAACTACTTTTTGAAATTTATGTACTTAAACTTAAAAGTTTATGATATAATTATTTAAAGTTTTATAAAGTTAAAAGTTAATTCAAAAGTATCTTATATTATTAGAAGTATGTACTTTGTTATGTGTAATGCAAGAAATAACTTTCTATACAAATAAATAATTATAAGTGTTCAATGTTCTTTACTATTACAATATACACAAAAAAAAAATACATAAAATATAATTATTTATATTCATATCTTTTTAACAATCAAATATTCAATATATTCATTTCTTACATTTAAAAAATATTTTAGCCGCGCATAGCGCGGGTGCACTACTAGTATATATATATATTCCTGTGTTCGATGGTGTTCTAAACATATTTGTATGTGTGTTTCATCTTGTGTTCCATTAGCGATGACATCTTTACACTTGTTATATGATAGTCGTCATTTTGGAATAGCACATACAAACATATATTAGTATGCACAACATCAACACATAAAGTTTCTTTCACAAAATGAGCACTTGAAGATCATTGTGTATATAAACAATTCGAATATATACATACTAGTTGTGATGGCTGATTTATATAAACATTAATATAATACTAACACAAACATAGTTTAAAATATACACAGTTTATCATATTATATTACGTACAATTATAACAAAACTTATAAATAATTACTAAGATTTTAGTTTTCTTAATAAATAAATCATTGTTAGGATTAAATTTAAAAACTTAACTTATAATAATCAAATGCTAAATAATTTAAACACATCTCAACGAGAAATTACAGATCAACAAATGAGGGGGGAAAAAGCACGAGACAATAAAATTGGTATAGAGTAAGTCTCTTGTGAATCAGGTGCATGGATCTTAGATCCATGCACCCGGGTCGGATCCGGGTCGGGGGGACCGCACCTTCTTTTTTTTTTTTTTTTTTTCGCTCATGATTTTTGAAAAAAATCACATACCAATAGTATATGTTAGACATACCTTTACGTTATGTTAGACATACCTTTAAGCTATGTTAAACATACCAGTTCTGCCCAGATTTCATGCCTTGTCTTTTTTTGGCTTGATTTTTGAATTTTGGCACATACCACTACGTTATGTTAAGCATACCTTTACGTTGTGTTAGACATACCTTTATGTATACTTAAACATACCTTTGTATATGTTAGACATACCTTTATATATAGTTAAACATACCTTTATATATGTTAGACATACCTTTGTATATAGTTAGACCTACCTACACATGGTTGGTCTAACTATACACAAAGGTTGGTTTAACTATATACAAAGGTTGGTCTATTTGAGCGAATTCTGGATGAGCTTCAGGCCAAGTCTCCAGCGCGTGGGAGCGCGTGCATGCGCGTTTTGGGCGCGTTTTGCGCGCGTGAACGGGTCGGGTCAGGTGCATGGATCTAAGATCCATGCACCTGACTCATAAAAGTTTTTGCCATTGGTATATATTTCCATGTGCAACACATGTTTTAAACTAATGTTTAAATTAATTTCGATTATCACTTGAATAATGTGTATTTACTTATATGGACCTTAATTTGGAATCAGACGTATAACAAATTAGCAATGAACGACTTATAAATTGCCCAAAACTAAACCATGAATCCCTAGTCGGTGTTCGAGAATCTATAGAATCGCCAAAATTATGACCATCTCTATACTGACGTACAATTATAAAAGAATTGACAAAGAATTTTCACATATAAACATATATTAGTATGCACAACATCAACATGTAAAATGCCGTTCACAAAAAGAATACTTGAAAGATCATTATGTGTCTATAAAAATTAATGATTTGAATATATGGTTGATTCTCCATGTTAACATTCAGAATGGATTAATCATCGTTTGTGAGATCCATCTTTTCTCCCCCTTTTTCTGTTGAGATCGACACTAGCCTTCCTCTTTGTGGGCATAAACTCTTTATAACTAATCATGAACTCGTTGTTTGGATCAGGAACACTGAAATCAGCAGGGTTTCTATTTAGAATGCAATCTTCTGGTGCCACATTTGTGCTTGCAAACTGATCAATGTTCACACCTCCAGTGTTCTTCGCCGTTTGACCTACACAAAAGCAGCATATTTTGCTTTCAGATTATATATATATATATATATGTTCAAAATCGATCGGGGTGAAATCAACACTAATTATTAACATCATGTGTTTACCTCGATCATTATTGAACAATGTAGGGAATATTGCATGATCCATGAGAGAGAGCAATATTGCAGCAACATCGTGATCTTCTTCCTCCTCCACCTCCTCAATTGGTGTCTCATTGAGATCTGGAATTCGTGTAGTACGATCCAATTTCCATGAATGAAAAGCTCCATGATCTTCAACATTAACTGATCTCCTCTTTTCTTCAGCTTCCATAATAATATTCTGCAAACTTGGTCTTCTCTCACCATTATCATTTCTTGAAACCTGCAGCTCACCACCTGCACACAATACCACGCACAAACAATTTTCTTACTTATAATGCTCAGCCCATGCACAAAATATATGAAAATACTACTTAATTACACTATTATATATAACATTATATACTCTTGGGAACAAACATTCTTTCATCCTTTAATTTTCTTTTTTCGGATCGATTTTTCACCTTTTCATTTTTAGTCATCTATATTTAATAATTCCAGTAACCAAGTAATTTTGAAAAAATAAAACAAGAATTGGGAGAACTAGAAAATTTCTTTTTAATTACAAATTGATATTCTTCATCTCCCTAATTGAAATGTTAGTAACTAAAAACAAATTAACTTAATTGTGTTAGTATGTCTAAATAATTAATATTAACAATTAAATAAAAAAACACTAAATCACGTAATGGATGAAAAATAATTTTTTAACTGTTAATATTAATTATTTAGACGTGATAGATTAAAAATTCAAATTTGTGATTAGAAAAGTTAGTGATCTCAATTAATTAAAAAACTTTGATGCATGTTAAAATTAAATATTTAAAAATTAAAGTTAATTACTCTAAGATGTTGAAGAACTAGAAAAATATTATTTCTTAAACTTAGGCAATAAAATACATTTTTCTAAATATCCTTTGTGTTATTGCAATAACAAGAGAAGAAGTTGTACCGAGAACTTGAGGTGCAGTGTGCTCGGTGGAAGCTCGCACGCAATCTAAACACTGCCACCACCGGAATCTGGGCACAGATAATGGAGGTAATATTTCATCATCACTACCATCCTTCAAGGCAAAGACTGAAGTACTTATCTTTGCATCATTTCTCCTCATTCCAACCACAAAACCCCTACGCATACACAAACTTATAATTAATTGCTTTAATATAATGTAAGCTTCTTCCGATCCACAAGATTAATTTCATAAAAGAAATTAACATTTTGAAATTAGGAACACATATATGTTTTGTTATCATATTTTTGCAAAAGAAACATTAGATTTTGTGACTTTATACAAGTTAGTGATCTAAATTAATTAAAAAACTTTGATGTTAAAATTAAATATTTAAAAATTAAAGTTACTTACTCTAAGATGTTGAAGAACTAGAAAAATATTAGAGTTAATTACCTTTTTTGCCCCATAATTATGGTCAATTTTAAACACTGCCACCACCGGAATCTGGGCACAACAATATTAATAATGTTTTTCACATCCTATATATATATATATATATATATATACACACACATGTGGAGATTCGACATATGTAACACAACCACTCCGCAGCATTGAAGATTGGTAAAAATTATATTGGATATATACAAGTATGTGTTCGTGCATGTGTCGTAATATGTATAGTGTGTGCACAATGTGTGTGTTTTCAAAAGGATAAAGCACATTATTCCACATAAAACATTATGAACTGAGTAGAAAAAAAAAACTTCAATTCACTGTATAAAGTACGTGGATCTTGCATGTTACAATATTTCTGACTGTCACATTGTAAAATCCCATTGAAAACAACTCACGTGCCTCCATTTAATTTTTAGAGGGGTTATTTACACTTTCGGCGACAATCGTTGACGATATATAAAAATCACAAATTTTTTGAATTTCACACGTCATTTTAATAAAGTAAATCATAATTGTAGATGAAAAAGAGAAAAAAGGAGATTAGGTAATGAAGATATTGTAACTTACATCTTCAAACAAAATTATTCCTCTAATAAAAATCATGGACGTAAGCAATTTCCGATAAGATCTATGATGAGTTAGTTGGAAATATTGTAATCTACAAAATCCATGAATTTTATATAGTAAAACGAAAACTTTTAAAGTTTATATAGCAAATTGCTAAATTTAGATGCACTTGATCAATCTCCGGTGAGGTTCGATGACGTGACAACCGAAAATATTGTAACTTGCAAAATTCTTATACTTTATATAGTGAAGTGAAAACATTTAAAAATGATATAGTAAAGTGCTAAATCAGACATACCTGAGATGTGTTTTTGTTTGTTACTCTAATTAATATCTAGCAAATAAACAACTTACCGGATTGAGAAATGCTCATGCACATGAATTGGTGATTCAGCCTTCTCCATAACAAAATTAAGGTCTGTACGAGAGTTTATCTGATCTAATGGTCCAAAAGACTTTGAACCAGATGCCACTGAGTTATCAGTTCTTCTTGCAGTTTCTTCCATAGCCACAATGCTCTTATCCATTTTAATTAAAATAACCTAAAACCATAAATGGAACAAAATATTTAGTAATAAAATCAATGTATATACCCCAAGCATTCTTGTTACTCTAAAGCTCAAAGTCTGATATCAAGGGGAAAATTCATTTTTAATCCATTTAAAAAGTCACTGTCCAATTTTTGTCCACCATGAAAGTTGTTTTCAATTTTAGTCAAATTAAGCCAAAAATCGTCACTATTTGGTACATTTTTGGCTTAATTTGACTAAAATTGAAAGCTAAAAATTGAAAACCGCTTCCATGGTGGACGAAATAGTGACAAAAATGGACCAAATAGTGACGATTTTTGGCTTAATTGGACTAAAATTGAAAACCGTTTCCATGGTGGACGAAAATTGGACAATGACTTTTTTAAATGGACTAAAATTGAATTTAACCCGTGATATCAACACTTAAATGTAACAAAATAACCAACACCACATGCATTATAAAATAAATTGAAATCCAAAATCCAAAACAAACGTACAATAAAACATAAACTATAACAAATTATTAGCAATCAAAGGCCAGTCAAAGGCCAAAGATGTGAAGAGAGATGAGCACTTATCATCAATGGAAAGTACCATGTTGCGGCGCAAGTATTCGGACCTTTAAACTTACCAGAAATAGAAACCCTAGTATGTAATTACAACACATACAAAGTCATATCGGTCAAAGATATGAATTAATCAGTTTTATAAGAATGAAATTGAGTAATGAAATGAAGAACCAAAAGGTAAATCAAATCTAGGGAATCACCAAAAGGTAAAGCAAATCTAGGGTTTTCTTTAGAGAATCAAATTCTAATTAAACTCTAAAGATGAACAACAACAACAAAATGAATCGACGACGCAAAATTAACTCAAAACCCATATCATACGGACATTCAATCGTAACTTAATAAAATTCAAAGTATATAAATTTAATCTTACCCAATTTTTTTTTTTGCACCAACTTAAATTAGGGTTTAAAGAACATGCAACAATTGTTTTCCAAACTACATCAATCAATGCATCAAAAGAAGTGAGGATCAATGAAAGAGTGGAAAAAAGAATGAAAATCTTGTGAAAATTGAATAGAAAATGGACAATTCAGACATAAAAAGGAAATAATTCAACTCAATCAACTAAAACCTAAGATTAAAACAAACAGTTAACGCAATAAATTATCGATCAACCGAACTAGAAAAAACAACATATGAAAACATAAAAAAAAAGACTAACCTTAATTCAAATCGGAAAACCAGATCAAAACACCAGTGATTAAACCCTAAAAAATATATCTCCACGACTCACTGAGAAACAATCTCTATTTTATAGAGAGGTACTAACTTTAGGACTTTTTCAAAGCAATTTGACAAACTAAGACTTTGAAATGGCAGAGAAAACCTTAAGCTTTTTAAGTCCAGGAAAAGATGGTTTAGAGAGAGAAAGTGAAGAAATGAAGACGGGGGTGGGGGGGGGGGGGAGTGGGAGAGAAGAGAGAGAGAGAGAATGATAGATCGTGTGTAGAGTGTAGGTTATATATATATATATATATATATATATATATAGTTTTGCCTCATATACATGCATACACGTGTGCATATTATCAGAGAGATAATCCCCAATCAAATGAGTATTAGGACATGAAACACACGCGCTGGCCTTGAACAACGATTGTATTTTTAACGGTGATCCACACATCTCTACAGAACCTGATTGGTGCGTGACGCTCACGACATCAAGCATGAGAGTGATTTGAATTACCAAAATACGATAGGAAAATTATTAAATGTAGATGGGTCAAATGATATATTACGACTAATTGCATTTATTTCTTATCAATTTCCTAAATTAGCATCGCAGGTTATAAAAACATGCATGGGAAATCGAGTTCTTATGTATCACAAATGCTTATATGAGTTGACCCGATTCTAAAATCTGATCCGGTTGGATAAATATAAAAGCATAAAATGTGGATTGTGGGTTCACCCATCTCACGTAACCAGATCAGTGAGACGGTCTCATATAAAACTCACTCATACATAAATAGTTGTTTCTGGGTGTGCGGCGTATCCAATTTCACTAAAAACAAGAAGTATAGATCAGAATTAAGGGAGTTCTGAGATTAGGGGTTCTCAATCCTATAAGCCCTTATTTGCAGATTTTGATTTTGTAATATGTACATTTGATTCTTAGTGTATTGGTTATTCCCCTCTCTCTCTCTCTCTCTCTCTCTCTCTCTCTCTCTCTCTATGTACACCAAGATTTCTCGATTGAACCACGTAAATCTTGTGTGTTGATCATTTGTTATTGTTTTCCTGTCCAAGCTTTAGTTGTAAGGATTTTTCTATCCTAATTCATAATCTTGCTGGTTTTTCTTTGGTTTGGTTTTTTTTTTGGATCAATTAAACTAACAAGTGGCTTCGTCGGGTAGAATTGAGGAGAAAGTTACATTTCTATTATAGATACACCTCAATATGTACAATTACAAAGTGTATATGAAAGAAACATAATCAGTAGATAATTAGAAATCCCACTAAATAAGCCTAACAAAACTAGTAAGATGTTTCCCTAGAATCTTCCTTAATAGAAAGATGATGCATGGGATCAATGAAGGTAGATATATATGGAGAAGTTCAATGGAAACAACAAATATAATCTCTGGAAAGTGAAGGTGATGGCTATGCTTACTCAACATAGTGGCTTGGATGAGGTTTTGGAGGCAGTTTTGAGGCTTCCACTTCACGAGAAGAAGAAGGAAATGGAGAAGATGTCTCGTACGACTATAATCTTGTGCCTTGCAGATAAGGACTTGGGGGAAATCTGCAAGGAACCATTTGCAAGGAATTGATGGCAAAGTTGGATTAATTCCTTATATTTAACTAAGAGTACTTTAGCAAATTTGAAGCACAAAATTTATGCTTTAAAGATGCATGATGAGAAGAAAATCTCAGATAAGATAGATGAATTCGACAAGATAATTGATGATCTGATAATATAGGACTGGAAATGAAGATGTTGTATTCAATCTCTATAGCTCGTTGGAGAACTTCAAGGATTGTCTTGTGTATGGAAGACAAGACAAAATGCTTTCTTTGGAGGATATTCAGGTGGTATTGAGAACCAAGATTCTACCGAGACTCAAACAACACAACAAAAAACTAAGAATTATACTCATGCAAAACCATATAAAAACATGAAATATACAACCATACCTATCATTCTTCACAGACACAGTGTCAAAAGCCCTCCGACCTCTCTTCCTACAGATCTAGTTCTCAGGAACTTGTGAACTCTCTATCTCTCTCTCTCTCTCTCATCCAATCTATGAACATGCAAACTTAAAAGTTACACAAAGATCACCATACAAGTCGGCAGAGAAGAAATCTAATTTCACAAAACATCAAAACTTCACAAAAACACAAAGACATGCAAAATTTTTATCAAAAACCTAATTTTAGAAGACCATACTAGTCAGTAGAGAAGAAATTAAAGTTACAAAACACAAAATCAAACATAGAGAAAACTCAGATTAGAACAAACAAACATACAACAACAAAAAACTCAAAAAATTACACAATAAGTTCAAATAAGTGGAAACAATCAATGAAATTAGGGTTTTAGAACTCCAACATGGGAAAAATTCAATTTACGTTCATTTAAAACGCTACTATCCGATTTACATCCATTTATTTTTAGGGTTTCAATTTTAGTCAAATTAATTTCAAAATCGACCAATTTGTGTCCTTTGGCCACCGGAAATCGATTTTCCGGTTAGTTTCTCGGCGATTGCATCTCAATCCCCCCCATTTTTTTCCCAGTTGTATTCACCTGATGTGGCATATTAGAGCACATGTGGCAACGCCATTTAATTTCCACATAAATCTAATAATAATTAACAAATGAAAAACATTTTTAAAAAATAAAAATTAAAAAATGACAACTTGTTTATTCTTTCCCCCGCCGCCTGCCTCTCGCGCTTGCCGCCGCCTCACTCGCTGCCGCCACTCGCGTCTTTTTCCCCACCGCAGCACTCGCCGCCGCCAACAACTTCTTCTTCTTCCCCAAAATCTGCTTCTTCTTCGCCATTAAAATCTGCTCTTCCTTCTTCCCCCAACTGCTTCTTATTCTTTCCCCGACTGCGTCTTTTTCACGGCGGTGGGGAGCTTCATGTATAAACCGGCGGTGGATGGGATCAACAGAGAGAGCAGATCCCTTTTCTCACGCTCTTTGTGTGTTGGTCTGTATGTGGAGTCGCGGTCGCCTCGCTCGCCGGATGTGGTGGTGGTTGGTCGTGGAGACGCTGGGTGGAGCCGCCGGCAAAGTCGTCGGCGAAGACTATGGAAGAAGACGAGAAAGGGCGCCGACGTTAGATCCGTTTTCAATTTTTTTTTTCATTTTTAATATTTTTATATCATATTGACGTTGAAATTAAATATCAATTTAAGAAATGCCACGTGTGCTCCGATAAGCCATATCAGCCACTCATAAAGCCACATCAGCACAATTCGCCTGAAACTTCAAAATTGGGGGCCAGATTGAGATACAATTGCCCCAAAGGACAAAAATTTGTCGATTTTGAAATTAATTTAACTAAAATTGAAACCTTAAAAATAGATGGACATAAATCGGATAATAGCGTTTTAAATGGACGTAAATTGAATTTTTCCCACTCCAACCCATATGCGAAGAGCACGATTGAAGCGAAAAATGGAGAGAAACGAGAGAGAAGACGAGCGCGAAAGAGAGGAGCAAAGAAAGTGCTAGTTACAAATGCCAAAAAGGGAAAAATATCTATTATATTTATCCAATCGGGCCGGGTTTTTGAATCAGTCGGGTCAGGTGTATGGATCTCTCATATAAGCATTTAATTTTTAGATTTTATGTTTAAGAATTGCTATCTTGTAGTCATCTAACATGCTATAGCAGATAGCTTTTTTTTTTTTTAAATATTTCTCTTGAGTGAATAGTAAAAAAAATTAATCAAAAATATGTATTATTTATCTAACATGTCAAAATTAATATTAATAATTACAATTAATTTAAAAGTTTAACTTATAGTAATAAAATGCTAAATAATTTAAATACTTTTCAACAAGAAATTAAAGATCAACAAATGAAGGGGGAAAGAAGCACGAGATCAACAATAAAATTGGTACAATATCTATGTGCAAAACACGTGATTTGAACTAGTGTGCAGTGTGTGTGCTGTGTGTGTGTATATATATATATATATATGTATATATTTTTGTGTTTGATGTGTTCCAAACATATTTGCATGTGTTTCATTTTGTGTTCCATTAGCAGTGTCATCTTTACTTATATGATAGCCATCTTGGAATATCACATACAAACATATGTTAGTACGCACAACATCAACACATAAAATTTCTTTCACAAAATGAGCTGATCTTAATAAATAAATCATTGTTGTTAGGATTAAATTTAAAAACTTAACATATCTATACTATATATAAAAAGGAAGAAGTTGGCAAATTTTACACATTTGCCACTCAATTGCAAAATTAGAGATAATTACTGATTTGCCATTGACCAATAGAAAAATTGTGGAAAAAAAAAACTAAAAAACTTTGAGAATCTTATAGAACAAGCTTCATATATATTTTAAATATAATAAGTAGTCTTTTAATTTAATATAGGGGTAAAATGAAATAGAGGAAATTATTTTGGATGGTATTTTTATATAATTAAAAAATCTAAAAATAATGAAATTTAAACATTGTCAAAATTTTAAAAATTTGAAAATTCTGTAATTTTAATATATAAATGTGAAAATAGGTGTAAAAGCTAAATTTCATTTTACGAAGGGTGTAAAATGTTTAAAAGTTTAAAAACTATTATAAAATTATTAAAAATAATAATTAAATTTGAAAGTAAAACTAATAATAATCTAATAATGTTGTGAGGTTAATCTAAAAAAATCCACAAATATCATTTAAAAATAAATTCAAACATATAAATATAACTATAAGAAAAAAATATTTTAAAATGGTTTCAAAATTCTAAAAAAAATATTTTTTTAATTGTAAAATGAATTTGTAACCTAAATTTTTTAAATATAAACTAAGTTTTCGAATAAATACAGTGTTTGTAAAATAAATCCATCTAAATAAATGTAGAAAATTATTTACAAATTATTAAATATAATTCTAAGATATAAAGGAACAAAAATATGAATAGAACATATAAATTAACAAATATAATTAATTACTTATAATTAAAGCACACAAAACACAAAACTATTATTATTATTGTTTTTGTTATTATCGTCGTTGTTGTTGTCATTGTCATCATCATCATCATTAAAAAAATACGGATTTTTTACAAATCTCAAAATAATAAGATCTCATGAGTAATATTTTAATATCATAAATTTATTATATTATTAATAATCGTATTGTTATAATAAATAATAAACCGCGCGTCGCGCGGGTACACTACTAGTGATAATCAAATGCTAAATAATTTAAACACATCTCAACGAGAAATTACAGATAAACAAATGAAGGGGAAAAAAGCACGAGACAATAAAATTGGTATATATTTCCATGTGCAACACATGTTTTAAACTAGTGTTTAAATTAATTTCGATTATCTCTTGAATAATGTGTTTACTTATATGGACCTTCGGAATCAGACGTATAACAAATTAGCAATGAACGACATATAGATTGCCCAAAACTAAACCATGAATTAATCCCTAGTCCATGTTCGAGAATCTATAGAATCACCAAAATTATGAAAGGATGAAAGATAGAATAATCTGGAGTGACACCATGCAATATGGCAAATGGCGAGTTATTTTCCAATAGAGGGGATGGTAGTCAGTTTATGACATACACGGCAGTGGAAAAGGCGTGAACCCAATAAGAAGTAGGAACTCCTGACTGGAAAAGCATGGTAAGACTAGTCTCAATAATGTGCCGATGTTTCCTTTTCGCCTGTCCATTTTGAGCAGGGGTATAAGGACAAGACTGACGATGAGAAACACCATGTTGGCGAAAATGATTGGTGTGATATTTGGCTGAAGCATGCAGGTCTAGCATGGAAGAAGGTGATCGAATTCCATGCTAAGTGTTTAAGGAAAATCGTGTGTTAAAAGAAGGAAAAGAAAACGTGTTTTGAGGGAATAAGCTAAACTTGTTTGTTCACTTATAAAAACGTATTCTTACTTGGATGAGAGAGAATGGTTCTTATTGGTTGAAATCACATCTCAGCAGATGACATGGATAGCTGTTGGAGTTAGTTATCTTGGATTCTATGCAGTTGATCGAGCATGCAGCGGGATGGTTCTTGAGCGTTGATCTTTGGAGATCAATATCTCGCTCATTTCTGTATCAAATCTGTTGATTTTTTCTTCTATAACTTCTATAAATACTGTACTTTCTTTTGAGTAGAAAGATGATATATCTTGTTGTAGAGAGAGAGAGAGTTATTCAATTGTAAAACAGAATAGAGAGTTCATAAAGCGAGTTCAAGAAAGAAAGCCTGAGTGTTGTGTTGTATTCAGTGTGTGTGATCTTTATTAATAAAGAAGTTCGTTCTTGTCCCGTGGATGTAGGCACATTTTGCCGAACCACGTAAATTTGGTGTTCTTAGTTTTCGTTGGATTCAACTTGTTCATTGTTCTACATTCTTAAGGTTTTCTCTAGTGTTTGGTGGATTGCAGTGAGTCTTGGAGTAATTCACGACAATTGGTAAATTGATTATTAACAAATTCTTTACCACCATCGCTCTGGAAAGCTTTTATTTTGCACGAGAACTGATTCTCCACAGGACTTTGGAATGTACAGAAAATATGAAAAACATCAGATTTGTATCGAGTGGATAAAACCAACAGAAGCGAGAATAATCATCAATAAACAGCAGATAATATCGATACCCATCAACTGAAGTAATTGGAGCAGGTCCCCAAACATCACAATGAATTAACTCTAAGACAGATGCAGCACGTTTGTCATTACGAAAAAAAGTCAATCGACTACTCTTTCCTAATTGACAAGCATTACATAAAGTAGGGTCCGGAAGGACCGAAGAAACAGACAAATGCCTTGTTTACTAAGCAAAGCAATAATGGAGTGACCAACATGACCTAAACGATAATGCCATAAAGTAAAAGAACCCTGCGGACGAGGAGAGGTGGAGGCCAAATTTGCAGAAGCGTTGTGTTGGAGGACATAAAGATCACCTCTACGGAAACCGCGAGCCAGAGGAATGCCTGTCTTTCGATTCTGAATAAGAAAAGTATTATCAGAGAAGACAACGTCAACAGGATAATCAGAGGCATTGACGGACCCAAATGAGGGCCAAGGGGGGCCAGGGCCCCCCTCAATTTTTTGTTTAAAAATTATGTATATTTTATATATGTTTTATATTTATTTATAAAATATAAATAAAACTATTTATTTTCATTAAATTTTAACATTATATCATCAAATTCTTATTGAAGACCCCAATTTTTAAGAATTTTAATATAAACTCTTCATATTTAAACCCATTTTTTACTTTTTTTAATTGATTATTAATTTTTTTAAATTTTTTGATTAACAATTGTTAGTGATTATTAATATATCCATTCTTTTAACACATTAACGTGTGGAGTGATTGAAAATAGCAGCAGCAACAACAACAACAACTATTATTATTATTATTATTATATTATTATTATTATATTATTATTATATTATTATTATTATTATTATATATTATTATTATTATATTATTATTATTATTTATTATTATTATTATTATTATTATTATATTATTATTATTATTATTATTATTATTTTATTATTATTATTATTATTATTATTATTATTATTATATTATTATTATTATTATTATTATATTATTATTATTATTATATTATTATTATTATATTATTATTATTATTATTATTATTATTATATTATTATTATTATTATTATTATTATTATTATTATTATATTATTATTATTATATTATTATTATATTATATTATTATTATTATTATTATTATTATTTTATTATTATTATTATGATTATTATTATTATTATTATTATATTATATATTATCTTTATTATTTATTATTATTATTTATATTTTATTATATTATTATTATTATTATTATTATTATATTATTATTAGATTATTATTATTATTATTATTATTATTATTATTATATTATTATGATTATATTATATTATTATTATTATTAATTCTTATTATTATATTATTATTATTATATTATTATATTCTTATTAATTATTTATTTCTATTTTATTATTCTTATTATCTTTTATTATTATTATTATTATGCTTATTAGTATTCTTATTATATATTATTACTTTATTTAGTTATTATTATTATTCTATTATTATTCTTATTATTTTTTATTTCTATTCTTATTATTCTATTCTTATTTTCTTATTCTTCTTATATTATTATTATTCTTCTTATTATTATATTATTATTATTATTATTATTATTATATTATTATTATTATTATACACGATTGATTGTATAACTATTATTTTTGGATTTATTATATTTGATTAACAATTGTTGATAAGCTAGATGTTATAGTGTGTATAATAGTTTGTTTAATGTAATGTTATTTATATTTTTAATTTTGTGTTTTGTCTTTAGATAATAGAAATTAAGATAGTATGAAAATGTATCATTAATATTAGAAAGACATTTAAAATGAATATCATTTAGAGTTCACTTTTGATTCATAAGTGATAAATGTACTATTGAATTATTGTTGAGTAATATATATACTTTAAATGTTGGTATTAGAAATAATAACAATGAAGCTATCATGCATGCAATGATCTCAAAACATAAAAAATTGAATAGAGATGTTGTAATAGTGTTTAAGTTATTCATTTTATTGTAACAAATTTATTTTAATGTTGATATGTTACGTGGGAAGACAATGAAGTTACTACTGGAGTTATTCATATTGTATTATATTAAATTTGTAAAATTTTGTCACTAATTAAAGATGTTATTTTCACAATTAATGTATTTTTTCAGTTGGACCCCCTGATTAAAATTCCTGGGTCCATCACTGATCAGAGGTGAGACGATTGATGGATAATAGATTCCGTTTCAATGCAGGAACAACCAGTACATCATTTACTTTCAAATCAGAGGAAACGGAATAAGAACCAACGTGAGAGACAGGAAGAGTATTACCATCGCCGACAACAACGCGAGCCTTGCCATTATATTCAGAAGTTGTGTCTAGAGTATGAGATGAGGGTGTCATGTGAGCACTAGCACCTGTATCAGCCAACCAATCCGGGAAGTCAGTGAAGGTAAGAGCGTGGGGCGACTGAGAATCAGCAACATTTGCAGCAGCCTTATCGTATCTCTGAGGGCAAATAGAAGCAGCATGACCTCGATATGAGGACCCACCACGAGAAAAATGAACCGCGAGTGCCACGAGAACCTCGAGAACCGCGAGAGGAGGGAGTGGCATAATAAGCAGCATGAGAACGGAGCCGTCAACAGATTGTTGAAAAAATATACAAATCCCTTAATTTTCTCGATTATATACAAATCCCTTAATTATCGCTATTATATATATATATATCTCTATACTATAATAAAAGCAAACAAGTTGTAAAAAATTACTAATTTACCATTTTCCCTCCTAAAAATGTCACATCAATTTGATGATGTGTAAATAATTTCTTTTTATTTTAGTTTTTCAAGATTTCATTTTATTTTTCTAAATTAATTTAATCGTTTTAAATTACATGACTTTCTTGATAAGCTATCAAATATTGTAGTAAAAAAATAAAAGAAAAACATATATAATTCTTGAATCATCATACGTTATAATAAAAAATATATAAAATAAAATCTTTTTATATTATATTACATTCTACTATAAAAAAATTGTTTTAAATAATTATAAATTGTAAAAGATTTAAGTTATAAGTTTCTACAATGTATGAATCTACATAATATAATTTATTACAAAAAAACTAATTTTACATAATGACATACCCATGTGTCTTCATTTAAAACATCTTTTTTTATTTTAATACAAACTTTGTGATAAAATATTTAATAGAAGAAGATAACTACTTTTTGAAATTTATGTACTTAAACTTAAAAGTTTATGATATAATTATTTAAAGTTTTATAAAGTTAAAAGTTAATTCAAAAGTATCTTATATTATTAGAAGTAATATAAGATTTTCTTTCATCCTTTAATTTTCTTTTTTCGGATCGATTTTTCACCTTTTCATTTTTAGTCATCTATATTTAATAATTCCAGTAACCAAGTAATTTTGAAAAAATAAAACAAGAATTGGGAGAACTAGAAAATTTCTTTTTAATTACAAATTGATATTCTTCATCTCCCTAATTGAAATGTTAGTAACTAAAAACAAATTAACTTAATTGTGTTAGTATGTCTAAATAATTAATATTAACAATTAAATAAAAAAACACTAAATCACGTAATGGATGAAAAATAATTTTTTAACTGTTAATATTAATTATTTAGACGTGATAGATTAAAAATTCAAATTTGTGATTAGAAAAGTTAGTGATCTCAATTAATTAAAAAACTTTGATGCATGTTAAAATTAAATATTTAAAAATTAAAGTTAATTACTCTAAGATGTTGAAGAACTAGAAAAATATTATTTCTTAAACTTAGGCAATAAAATACATTTTTCTAAATATCCTTTGTGTTATTGCAATAACAAGAGAAGAAGTTGTACCGAGAACTTGAGGTGCAGTGTGCTCGGTGGAAGCTCGCACGCAATCTAAACACTGCCACCACCGGAATCTGGGCACAGATAATGGAGGTAATATTTCATCATCACTACCATCCTTCAAGGCAAAGACTGAAGTACTTATCTTTGCATCATTTCTCCTCATTCCAACCACAAAACCCCTACGCATACACAAACTTATAATTAATTGCTTTAATATAATGTAAGCTTCTTCCGATCCACAAGATTAATTTCATAAAAGAAATTAACATTTTGAAATTAGGAACACATATATGTTTTGTTATCATATTTTTGCAAAAGAAACATTAGATTTTGTGACTTTATACAATACGATATCATCTTTCTCAGCACAACAATATTAATAATGTTTTTCACATCCTATATATATATATATATATATATACACACATGTACTGGAGATTCGACATATGTAACAGCAACCACTCCGCAGCATTGAAGATTGGTAAAAATTATATTGGATATATACAAGTATGTGTTCGTGCATGTGTCGTAATATGTATAGTGTGTGCACAATGTGTGTGTTTTCAAAAGGATAAAGCACATTATTCCACATAAAACATTATGAACTGAGTAGAAAAAAAAAACTTCAATTCACTGTATAAAGTACGTGGATCTTGCATGTTACAATATTTCTGACTGTCACATTGTAAAATCCCATTGAAAACAACTCACGTGCCTCCATTTAATTTTTAGAGGGGTTATTTACACTTTCGGCGACAATCGTTGACGATATATAAAAATCACAAATTTTTTGAATTTCACACGTCATTTTAATAAAGTAAATCATAATTGTAGATGAAAAAGAGAAAAAAGGTGATTAGGTAATGAAGATATTGTAACTTACATCTTCAAACAAAATTATTCCTCTAATAAAAATCATGGACGTAAGCAATTTCCGATAAGATCTATGATGAGTTAGTTGGAAATATTGTAATCTGCAAAATCCATGAATTTTATATAGTAAAACGAAAACTTTTAAAGTTTATATAGCAAATTGCTAAATTTAGATGCACTTGATCAATCTCCGGTGAGGTTCGATGACGTGACAACCGAGAACATTTTAACTTGCAAAATTCTTATACTTTATATAGTGAAGTGAAAACATTTAAAAATGATATAGTAAAGTGCTAAATCAGACATACCTGAGATGTGTTTTTGTTTTTTACTCTAATTAATATCTAGCAAATAAACAACTTACCGGATTGAGAAATGCTCATGCACATGAATTGGTGATTCAGCCTTCTCCATAACAAAATTAAGGTCTGTACGAGAGTTTATCTGATCTAATGGTCCAAAAGACTTTGAACCAGATGCCACTGAGTTATCAGTTCTTCTTACAGTTTCTTCCACAGCCACAATGCTCTTATCCATTTTAATTAAAATAACCTAAAACCATAAATGGAACAAAATATTTAGTAATAAAATCAATGTATATACCCCAAGCATTCTTGTTACTCTAAAGCTCAAAGTCTGATATCAAGGGGAAAATTCATTTTTAATCCATTTAAAAAGTCACTGTCCAATTTTTGTCCACCATGAAAGCTGTTTTCAATTTTAGTCAAATTAAGCCAAAAATCGTCACTATTTGGTACATTTTTGGCTTAATTTGACTAAAATTGAAAGCTAAAAATTGAAAACCGCTTCCATGGTGGACGAAATAGTGACAAAAATGGACCAAATAGTGACGATTTTTGGCTTAATTGGACTAAAATTGAAAACCGTTTCCATGGTGGACGAAAATTGGACAATGACTTTTTTAAATGGACTAAAATTGAATTTAACCCGTGATATCAACACTTAAATGTAACAAAATAACCAACACCACATGCATTATAAAATAAATTGAAATCCAAAATCCAAAACAAACGTACAATAAAACATAAACTATAACAAATTATTAGCAATCAAAGGCCAGTCAAAGGCCAAAGATGTGAAGAGAGATGAGCACTTATCATCAATGGAAAGTACCATGTTGCGGCGCAAGTATTCGGACCTTTAAACTTACCAGAAATAGAAACCCTAGTATGTAATTACAACACATACAAAGTCATATCGGTCAAAGATATGAATTAATCAGTTTTATAAGAATGAAATTGAGTAATGAAATGAAGAACCAAAAGGTAAATCAAATCTAGGGAATCACCAAAAGGTAAAGCAAATCTAGGGTTTTCTTTAGAGAATCAAATTCTAATTAAACTCTAAAGATGAATAACAACAACAAAATGAATCGACGACGCAAAATTAACTCAAAACCCATATCATACGGACATTCAATCGTAACTTAATAAAATTCAAAGTATATAAATTTAATCTTACCCAATTTTTTTTTTTGCACCAACTTAAATTAGGGTTTAAAGAACATGCAACAATTGTTTTTCAAACTACATCAATCAATGCATCAAAAGAAGTGAGGATCAATGAAAGAGTGGAAAAAAGAATGAAAATCTTGTGAAAATTGAATAGAAAATGGACAATTCAGACATAAAAAGGAAATAATTCAACTCAATCAACTAAAACCTAAGATTAAAACAAATAGTTAACGCAATAAATTATCGATCAACCGAACTAGAAAAAACAACATATGAAAACATAAAAAAAAAGACTAACCTTAATTCAAATCGGAAAACCAGATCAAAACTCCAGTGATTAAACCCTAAAAAATATATCTCCACGACTCACTGAGAAACAATCTCTATTTTATAGAGAGGTACTAACTTTAGGACTTTTTCAAAGCAATTTGACAAACTAAGACTTTGAAATGGCAGAGAAAACCTTAAGCTTTTTAAGTCCAGGAAAAGATGGTTTAGAGAGAGAAAGTGAAGAAATGAAGACGGGGTGGGGGGGGGGGGGGGAGTGGGAGAGAAGAGAGAGAGAGAGAATGAGAGAGTGTGTGTAGAGTGTAGGTTATATATATATATATATATATATATATATAGGTTTGCCTCATATACATGCATACACGTGTGCATATTATCAGAGAGATAATCCCCAATCAAATGAGTATTAGGACATGAAACACACGCGCTGGCCTTGAACAACGATTGTATTTTTAACGGTGATCCACACATCTCTACAGAACCTGATTGGTGCGTGACGCTCACGACATCAAGCATGAGAGTGATTTGAATTACCAAAATACGATAGGAAAAATTATTAAATGTAGATGGGTCAAATGATATATTACGACTAATTGCATTTATTTCTTATCAATTTCATACTAAATTAGCATCGCAGGTTATAAAAACATGCATGGGAAATCGGGTTCTTATGTATCACAAATGCTTATATGAGTTGACCCGATTCTAAAATCTGATCCGGTTGGATAAATATAAAAACATAAAATGTGGATTGTGGGTTCACCCATCACACGTAACCAGATCTGTGAGACGGTCTCATATAAAACTTACTCATACATAAATAGTTGTTTCTGGGTGTGCGGCGTATCCAATTTCACTAAAAACAAGAAGTATAGATTAGAATTAAGGGAGTTCTGAGATTAGGGGTTCTCAATCCTATAAGCCCTTATTTGCAGATTTTGATTTTGTAATATGTACATTTGATTCTTAGTGTATTGATTGTTCCTCTCTCTCTCTCTCTCTCTCTCTCTATGTACACCAAGATTTCTCGATTGAACCACGTAAATCTTGTGTGTTGATCATTTGTTATTGTTTTCTTGTCCAAGCTTTAGTTGTAAGGATTTTTCTATCCTAATTCATAATCTTGCTGGTTTTTCTTTGGTTTGGTTTTTTTTTTTTTGGATCAATTAAACTAACAAGTGGCTTCGTCGGGTAGAATTGAGGAGAAAGTTACATTTATATTATAGATACACCTCAATATGTACAATTACAAAGTGTATATGAAAGAAACATAATCACTAGATAATTAGAAATCCCACTAAATAAGCCTAACAAAACTAGTAAGATGTTTCCCTAGAATCTTCCTTAATAGAAAGATGATGCATGAGATCAATGAAGGTAGATATATATGGAGAAGTTCAATGGAAACAACAAATATAATCTTTGGAAAGTGAAGGTGATGGCTATGCTTACTCAACATAGTGGCTTGGATGAGGTTTTGGAGGCAGTTTTGAGGCTTCCACTTCACGAGAAGAAGAAGGAAATGGAGAAGATGTCTCGTACGACTATAATCTTGTGCTTTGCAGATAAGGTCTTGGGGGAAATCTGCAAGGAACCATTTGCAAGGAATTGATGGAAAAGTTGGATTAATTCCTTATATTTAACTAAGAGTACTTTAGCAAATTTGAAGCACAAAATTTATGCTTTAAAGATGCATGATGAGAAGAAAATCTCAGATAAGATAGATGAATTCGACAAGATAATTGATGATCTGATAATATAGGACTGGAAATGAAGATGTTGTATTCAATCTCTATAGCTCGTTGGAGAACTTCAAGGATTGTCTTGTGTATGGAAGACAAGACAAAATGCTTTCTTTGGAGGATATTCAGGTGGTATTGAGAACCAAGATTCTACCGAGACTCAAACAACACAACAAAAAACTAAGAATTATACTCATGCAAAACCATATAAAAACACGAAATATACAACCATACCTATCATTCTTCACAGACACAGTGTCAAAAGCCCTCCGACCTCTCTTCCTACAGATCTAGTTCTCAGGAACTTGTGAACTCTCTCTCTCTCTCTCTCTCTCTCTCTCATCCAATCTATGAACATGCAAACTTAAAAGTTACACAAAGATCACCATACAAGTCGGCAGAGAAGAAATCTAATTTCACAAAACATCAAAACTTCACAAAAACACAAAGACATGCAAAATTTTTATCAAAAACCTAATTTTAGAAGACCATACTAGTCAGTAGAGAAGAAATTAAAGTTACAAAACACAAAATCAAACATAGATAAAACTCAGATTAGAACAAAGAAACATACAACAACAAAAAACTCAAAAAATTACACAATAAGTTCAAATAAGTGGAAACAATCAATGAAATTAGGGTTTTAGAACTCCAACATGGGAAAAATTCAATTTACGTTCATTTAAAACGCTACTGTCCGATTTACGTCCATTTATTTTTAGGGTTTCAATTTTAGTCAAATTAATTTCAAAATCGACCAATTTGTGTCCTTTGGCCACCGGAAATCGATTTTCCGGTTAGTTTGTCGGCGATTGCATCTCAATCCCCCCCATTTTTTTCCCAGTTGTATTCACCTGATGTGGCATATTAGAGCACATGTGGCAACGCCATTTAATTTCCACATAAATCTAATAATAATTAATAAATGAAAAACATTTTTAAAAAATAAAAATTTAAAAATGAAAACTTGTTTATTCTTTCCCCCGCCGCCTGCCTCTCGCGCTCACCGCCGCCTCATTCGCTGCCGCCACTCGCGTCTTTTTCCCCACCGCAGCGCTCGCCGCCGCCAACAACTTCTTCTTCTTCCCCAAAATCTGCTTCTTCTTCGCCATTAAAATCTGCTCTTTCTTCTTCCCCCAACTGCTTCTTATTCTTTCCCCGACTGCGTCTTTTTCACAGCGGTGGGGAGCTTCATGTATAAACCGGCGGTGGATGGGATCAACAGAGAGAGCAGATCCCTTTTCTCATGCTCTTTGTGTGTTGGTCTGTATGTGGAGTCGCGGTCGCCTCGCTCGTCGGAAGTGGTGGTGGTTGGTCGTGGAGGCGCTGGGTGGAGCCGCCGGCAAAGTCGTCGGCGAAGACTATGGAAGAAGATGAGAAAGGGAGCCGACGTTAGATCCGTTTTCAATTTTTTTTTCATTTTTAATATTTTTATATCATATTGACGTTGAAATTAAATATCAATTTAAGAAATGCCACGTGTGCTCCGATAAGCCATATCAGCCACTCATAAAGCCACATCAGCACAATTCGCCTGAAACTTCAAAATTGGGGGCCAGATTGAGATACAATTGCCCCAAAGGACAAAAATTTGTCGATTTTGAAATTAATTTAACTAAAATTGAAACCTTAAAAATAGATGGACATAAATCGGATAATAGCGTTTTAAATGGACGTAAATTGAATTTTTCCCACTCCAACCCATATGCGAAGAGCACGATTGAAGCGAAAAATGGAGAGAAACAAGAGAGAAGACGAGCGCGAAAGAGAGGAGCGAAGAAAGTGCTAGTTACAAATGCCAAAAAGGGAAAAATATCTATTATATTTATCCAATCGGGCCGGGTTTTTTAATCAGTCGGGTCAGGTGTATGGATCTCTCATATAAGCATTTAATTTTTAGATTTTATGTTTAAGAATTGCTATCTTGTAGTCATCTAACATCCTATAGCAGATAGCTTTTTTTTTTTTAAATATTTCTCTTGAGTGAATAGTAAAAAAAATTAATCAAAAATATGTATTATTTATCTAACATGTCAAAATTAATATTAATAATTACAATTAATTTAAAAGTTTAACTTATAGTAATAAAATGCTAAATAATTTAAATACTTTTCAACAAGAAATTAAAGATCAACAAATGAAGGGGGAAAGAAGCACGAGATCAACAATAAAATTGGTACAATATCTATGTGCAAAACACGTGATTTGAACTAGTGTGCAGTGTGTGTGCTGTGTGTGTGTATATATATATATATGTATATATTTTTGTGTTTGATGTGTTCCAAACATATTTGCATGTGTTTCATTTTGTGTTCCATTAGCAGTGTCATCTTTACTTATATGATAGTTATCTTGGAATATCACATACAAACATATATTAGTATGCACAACATCAACACATAAAATTTCTTTCACAAAATGAGCTGATCATAATAAATAAATCATTGTTGTTAGGATTTAATTTAAAAACTTAACTTATCTATACTATATATAAAAAGGAAGAAGTTGGCAAATTTTACACATTTGCCACTCAATTGCAAAATTAGAGATAATTACTGATTTGCCATTGACCAATAGAAAAATTGTGGAAAAAAAAAACTAAAAAACTTTGAGAATCTTATAGAACAAGCTTCATATATATTTTAAATATAATAAGTAGTCTTTTAATTTAATATAGGGGTAAAATGAAATAGAGGAAATTATTTTGGATCGTATTATTATATAATTAAAAAATCTAAAAATAATGAAATTTAAACATTGTCAAAATTTAAAAAAATTGAAAATTCTGTAATTTTAATATATAAATTTGAAAATAGGTGTTAAAGCTAAATTTCATTTTACGAAGGGTGTAAAATGTTTAAAAGTTTAAAAACTATTATAAAATTATTAAAAATAATAATTAAATTTGAAAGTAAAACTAATAATAATCTAATAATGTTGTGAGGTTAATCTAAAAAAATCCACAAATATCATTTAAAAATAAATTCAAACATATAAATATAACTATAAGAAAAAAATATTTTAAAATGGTTTCAAAATTCTAAAAAAAATATTTTTTTAATTGTAAAATGAATTTGTAACCTAAATTTTTTAAATATAAACTAAGTTTTCGAATAAATACAGTGTTTGTAAAATAAATCCATCTAAATAAATGTAGAAAATTATTTACAAATTATTAAATATAATTCTAAGATATAAATGAACAAAAATATGAATAGAACATATAAATTAACAAATATAATTAATTACTTATAATTAAAGCACACAAAACACAAAACTATTATTATTATTGTTTTTGTTATTATCGTCGTTGTTGTTGTCATTGTCATCATCATCATCATTAAAAAAATACGGATTTTTTACAAATCTCAAAATAATAAGATCTCATGAGTAATATTTTAATATCATAAATTTATTATATTATTAATAATCGTATTGTCATAATAAATAATAAACCGCGCGTCGCGCGGGTACACTGCTAGTGATAATCAAATGCTAAATAATTTAAACACATCTCAACGAGAAATTACAGATAAACAAATGAAGGGGAAAAAAGCACGAGACAATAAAATTGGTATATATTTCCATGTGCAACACATGTTTTAAACTAGTGTTTAAATTAATTTCGATTATCTCTTGAATAATGTGTTTACTTATATGGACCTTCGGAATCAGACGTATAACAAATTAGCAATGAACGACATATAGATTGCCCAAAACTAAACCATGAATTAATCCCTAGTCCATGTTCGAGAATCTATAGAATCACCAAAATTATGAAAGGATGAAAGATAGAATAATCTGGAGTGACACCATGCAATATGGCAAATGGCGAGTTATTTTCCAATAGAGGGGATGGTAGTCGGTTTATGACATACACGGCAGTGGAAAAGGCATGAACCCAATAAGAAGTAGGAACTCCTGACTGGAAAAGCATGGTAAGACTAGTCTCAATAATGTGCCGATGTTTCCTTTTCGCCTGTCCATTTTGAGCAGGGGTATAAGGACAAGACTGACGATGAGAAACACCATGTTGGCGAAAATGATTGGTGTGATATTTGGCTGAAGCATGCAGGTCTAGCATGGAAGAAGGTGATCGAATTCCATGCTAAGTGTTTAAGGAAAATCGTGTGTTAAAAGAAGGAAAAGAAAACGTGTTTTGAGGGAATAAGCTAAACTTGTTTGTTCACTTATAAAAACGTATTCTTACTTGGATGAGAGAGAATGGTTCTTATTGGTTGAAATCACATCTCAGCAGATGACATGGATAGCTGTTGGAGTTAGTTATCTTGGATTCTATGCAGTTGATCGAGCATGCAGCGGGATGGTTCTTGAGCGTTGATCTTTGGAGATCAATATCTCGCTCATTTCTGTATCAAATCTGTTGATTTTTTCTTCTATAACTTCTATAAATACTGTACTTTCTTTTGAGTAGAAAGATGATATATCTTGTTGTAGAGAGAGAGAGAGTTATTCAATTGTAAAACAGAATAGAGAGTTCATAAAGCGAGTTCAAGAAAGAAAGCCTGAGTGTTGTGTTGTATTCAGTGTGTGTGATCTTTATTAATAAAGAAGTTCGTTCTTGTCCCGTGGATGTAGGCACATTTTGCCGAACCACGTAAATTTGGTGTTCTTAGTTTTCGTTGGATTCAACTTGTTCATTGTTCTACATTCTTAAGGTTTTCTCTAGTGTTTGGTGGATTGCAGTGAGTCTTGGAGTAATTCACGACAATTGGTAAATTGATTATTAACAAATTCTTTACCACCATCGCTCTGGAAAGCTTTTATTTTGCACGAGAACTGATTCTCCACAGGACTTTGGAATGTACAGAAAATATGAAAAACATCAGATTTGTATCGAGTGGATAAAACCAACAGAAGCGAGAATAATCATCAATAAACAGCAGATAATATCGATACCCATCAACTGAAGTAATTGGAGCAGGTCCCCAAACATCACAATGAATTAACTCTAAGACAGATGCAGCACGTTTGTCATTACGAAAAAAAGTCAATCGACTACTCTTTCCTAATTGACAAGCATTACATAAAGTAGGGTCCGGAAGGACCGAAGAAACAGACAAATGCCTTGTTTACTAAGCAAAGCAATAATGGAGTGACCAACATGACCTAAACGATAATGCCATAAAGTAAAAGAACCCTGCGGACGAGGTGAGGTGGAGGCCAAATTTGCAGAAGCATTGTGTTGGAGGACATAAAGATCACCTCTACGGAAACCGCGAGCCAGAGGAATGCCTGTCTTTCGATTCTGAATAAGAAAAGTATTATCAGAGAAGACAACGTCAACAGGATAATCAGAGGCATTGACGGACCCAAATGAGGGCCAAGGGGGGCCAGGGCCCCCCTCAATTTTTTGTTTAAAAATTATGTATATTTTATATATGTTTTATATTTATTTATAAAATATAAATAAAACTATTTATTTTCATTAAATTTTAACATTATATCATCAAATTCTTATTGAAGACCCCAATTTTTAAGAATTTTAATATAAACTCTTCATATTTAAACCCATTTTTTACTTTTTTTAATTGATTATTAATTTTTTTAAATTTTTGATTAACAATTGTAGTGATTATATATCTCCTCTTTTAACACTTAACGTGTGGAGTGATTGAAAAGCAGCAGCAACAACAACAACAACAACAACAACTATTATTATTATTATTATATTATTAGTATTATTTTATTATTATTATTATTATTATTATGATTATTATTTTATTATGTATTATTATTATTATTATGATTATTATTATTATTATTATTATTATATTATTATTATATTATTATTATTATTTTATTATATTATTATTATTATTATTTGATTATTATTTATTATTTATTATTATTATATATTATATTATTTTATTATTAGTATATATTATTTTATTATTATTATTATTATTTATTATTATATTATTATTATTTATTATTATTATTATTATTATTATTATTCTTATTATTTTAATTATTATTATTATTATTATTATTATTATTCTTATTATTATGATTATTATTATTATTATTATTATTATTATTATTATTATTCTATTATTTTTTATTATTATTGATATTATTATTATTATTTTATTATTATGATCATTATTATTATGATCATTATGATTATTATGATTATGATCATTATGATCATTATGCTTATTATTATGATTATTATGATTATTATGATCATTATGATTATTGATTATTATTATTTATGATTATTATTATATTATTATATTATTATTATTATATTACACGATTGATTGTATAACTATTATTTTTGGATTTATTATATTTGATTAACAATTGTTGATAAGCTAGATGTTATAGTGTGTATAATAGTTTGTTTAATGTAATGTTATTTATATTTTTAATTTTGTGTTTTGTCTTTAGATAATAGAAATTAAGATACGTATGAAATGTATCATTAATATTAGAAAGACATTTAAATGAATATCATTTAGAGTTCACTTTTGATTCATAAGTGATAAATGTACTATTGAATTATTGTTGAGTAATATATATACTTTAAATGTTGGTATTAGAAATAATAAACAATGAAGCTATCATGCATGCAATGATCTCAAAACATAAAAATTGAATAGAGATGTTGTAATAGTGTTTAAGTTATTCATTTTATTGTAACAAATTTATTTTAATGTTGATATGTTACGTGGGAAGACAATGAAGTTACTACTGGAGTATTCATATTGTATTATATTAAATTTGTAAAATTTTGTCACTAATTAAAGATGTTATTTTCACAATTAATGTATTTTTTCAGTTGGACCCCTTGATTAAAATTCCTGGGTCCATCACTGATCAGAGGTGAGACGATTGATGGATAAGAGATTCCGTTTTAATGCAGGAACAACCAGTACATCATTTACTTTCAAATCAGAGGAAACGGAATAAGAACCAACGTGAGAGACAGGAAGAGTATTACCATCGCCGACAACAACGCGAGCCTTGCCATTATATTCAAAAGCTGTGTCTAGAGTATGAGATGAGGGTGTCATGTGAGCACTAGCACCTGTATCAGCCAACCAATCCGGGAAGTCAGTGAAGGTAAGAGCGTGGGGCGACTGAGAATCAGCAACATTTGCAGCAGCCTTATCGTATCTCTGAGGGCAAATAGAAGCAGCATGACCTCGATATGAGGACCCACCATGAGAAAATGAACCGTGAGTGCCACGAGAACCTCGAGAACCGCGAGAGGAGGGAGTGGCATAATAAGCAGCCTGAGAACAGGAGCCATCAACAGATTGTTGAAAAAATATACAAATCCCTTGATTTTCTCGATTATATACAAATCCCTTAATTATCGCTATTATATATATATATATATCTATACTATAATAAAAGCAAACAAGTTGTAAAAAATTACTAATTTACCATTTTCCCTCCTAAAAATGTCACATCAATTTGATGATGTGTAAATAATTTCTTTTTATTTTAGTTTTTCAAGATTTCATTTTATTTTTCTAAATTAATTTAATCATTTTAAATTACATGACTTTCTTGATAAGCTATCAAATATTGTAGTAAAAAATAAAGAAAAACATATATAATTCTTGAATCATCATACGTTATAATAAAAAAATATAAAATAAAATATTTTATATTATATTACATTCTACTATAAAAAAAATTGTTTTAATAATTATAAATTGTAAAAGATTTAAGTTATAAGTTTCTACAATGTATGAATCTACATAATATAATTTATTACAAAAAAACTAATTTTACATATTGACATACCCATGTGTCTTCATTTAAAACATCTTTTTTTATTTTAATACAAACTTTGTCATAAAATATTTAATAGAAGAAGATAACTACTTTTTGAAATTTATGTACTTAAACTTAAAAGTTTATGATATAATTATTTAAAGTTTTATAAAGTTAAAAGTTAATTCAAAAGTATCTTATATTATTAGAAGTATGTACTTTGTTATGTGTAATGCAAGAAATAACTTTCTATACAAATAAATAATTATAAGTGTTCAATGTTCTTTACTATTACAATATACACAAAAAAAAAATACATAAAATATAATTATTTATATTCATATCTTTTTAACAATCAAATATTCAATATATTCATTTCTTACATTTAAAAAATATTTTAGCCGCGCATAGCGCGGGTGCACTACTAGTATATATATATATTCCTGTGTTCGATGGTGTTCTAAACATATTTGTATGTGTGTTTCATCTTGTGTTCCATTAGCGATGACATCTTTACACTTGTTATATGATAGTCGTCATTTTGGAATAGCACATACAAACATATATTAGTATGCACAACATCAACACATAAAATTTCTTTCACAAAATGAGCACTTGAAGATCATTGTGTATATAAACAATTCGAATATATACATACTAGTTGTGATGGCTGATTTATATAAACATTAATATAATACTAACACAAACATAGTTTAAAATATACACAAGTTTATCATATTATATTACGTACAATTATAACAAAACTTATAAATAATTACTAAGATTTTAGTTTTCTTAATAAATAAATCATTGTTAGGATTAAATTTAAAAACTTAACTTATAATAATCAAATGCTAAATAATTTAAACACATCTCAACGAGAAATTACAGATCAACAAATGAGGGGGAAAAAAGCACGAGACAATAAAATTGGTATATATTTCCATGTGCAACACATGTTTTAAACTACACTAAATATTTTATGCAATTGGTGCATGGATCCTAGATCCATGCACCCAACCCGACCCGGTACCCATACCCGCCCCGGTTCTATTATATATATAGTTTTTTTTTTTTTGAAATTCAACTATTCTCATCTTCATCTTCGCGCTCTCTCTGTCTCTCTCTCTCTCTCTCTCTCTCTCTCTCTCTCTCGGTTCGTGGTCGTGGGTAAGTGTCGCCGGTTTTCTCGTCGGCGGTTACATTGTGCCGGATATATATAGAGTGTTTCGACAGTCGTTGTGTCGTTCTCTCGGTTCTCGGTTTGGTTTCTCTCCTTTATCTTCTTCGCGACTTTGCATGCTATAGTTTACTTTTTTTTTTGGTTTGATTTTTGTTATCTACATGTATTATTGTAGTTTCTGAGTTCGTTTATAGTTATTGTTCTAGTTATTTTTGTATAGAAAAAGTTAGGGTTTCTATATCTGTGTGTTTTACATGAGTTTGATTTTTTGTATCACTGTTTTGATTTTGTTAAATACATCTGTTTTTGTAGTTTCTGTGTTCGATTTTTTGTTATTGTGCTTGATTGTCTGTCCTTTTCCTGATTTTTTTAGCGAATTGTGTATGCTATTCCCTTTTATTTTCTTTTTTGGTTTGATTTTTGTTATCTGTGTGTATTTTTTTAGTTTCTGAGTTCGTTTGTGGTTATTGTTCTTGTTTTTTTGTACAGAAAAAAGTTATGGTTTCTATATCTGTGTTTTACATGTGTTTTTTGTAGTTTTTGAGTTTGGTTTTTGTTATTGTGCTTGAATTTCTGTCTTCGTGTTTGTAACTTGGTGTTTTAGTTATTATGCTGTGTTTTTTGTTACTGTTTTGAGACTGAAATCATGTTGTTATGTATTTAGATGGCGTCTTCGAAGGATTTCTTGTTACTGTTTGAGACTGAAAAGTTATTGTTTCTATATCTGTGTTTTACATGTGTTTTTTGTAGTTTTTTGAGTTTGGTTTTTGTTATTGTGCTTGAATTTCTGTCTTCGTGTTTGTAACTTGGTGTTTTAGTTATTATGCTGTGTTTTTTGTTATTGTTTGAGACTGAAATCATGTTGTTATGTATTTAGATGGCGTCTTCGAAGGGTTCCTTGGATGTTCCAGAGGGTCAGGCTGTAAGGAAGAGATCTAGGAAAGCTTTCAACACTGTATGTGTTGATAAGGATAGGTAATTATTTTTCCCATCTTTTTTGTGTGTATTGCATGTTAATGTAGTTTTTGTTTCATGTGTGAATTTGTCTTTTAATGTTGGGGTTCTGTTGTTTATGAAGGTATTGCATTGTATATTTTGTGTAAAGAGATTAGGGTAGCACTATAATTGTATGAAGGTAACCTTGATACATCATGAGATAACATTATCATAAGTGAAAGGTTAACCACAAAGTACTAAGGGTAAATATATTAGGGTAACTCTATAATTGCATGAAGTTAACCTTAAGACAACATGAGGGTAATCTTATCATAATTGAAGGGTCAACCACAGAGTTCAAATAGTAAGTATATTAGGGTAACTATATAATTGCATCAAGGTATCCTTAAGACAACATGAGGGTAACCTTATCATAATCAAAGGGTTAATCACAGTTCAAATGTTAAGTATATTAATGAGGGTAACTCTATAATTGCATCAAGGTAACCTTATGATAACATGAGGGTAAGCTTAATACAGTATGAGAGTAACAATATTTCTGTCTTTCATTTGCAGTTTGATTTTGACACCCTGCAGACCAGGGATGACTGTTAGAGTTTTGGAGAGTTTGAATGTTAAGCAGAAGGCTGATGTGGAAAGTATTGGTTTTGGAGGTTTGTTAAATGTATCAGTGACGAGGTTAAATAGGATGATGCTTACATGGTTAGTTACACGTTTTAATGGTGTTAGTAGGATGTTGAATGTAGATAGGAACCGTGCTTTTGCTGTTACTGCTGACGATGTTTTTGATGTTTTCATGATTCCAAGGGGGATGAATAGGGTCGTGAAATTTGAAAAAGGTGAGTGTGATGATATTATAGAGGGGTTGAAGAATAGTTATGGCATACAGTCTAAGACTTCTGTTAACGTGTTGTTAGATGTGTTGACCACACGCTTGGTTGATGGGGGGGATGACTTTAAAAGAGTTTTTGTGTTATATGTAATGTCAGTTTTCTTGAGCCCATCATCCAATCGTTTGTTGAATCTGAGTGTTATGAAGGGGTTGGTCGATGTGAATAATATTGTAAATTTTGATTGGTGTACATTTGTGTTGGATAGATTATGTGAGTCTGTTACTAGTTATCAGATGGGGAAGACGAAATATATTAGTGGTTGTGTTCTATTGCTGCAAATTGTGTATTTGCATAGGATGAAGTGGCGTGGTGTGGAAGAGCCTCGCACATTACCTTTAATACAACATTGGACAGACAATAGGATGGATGTGAGATGCAATGAAGAGGCTGAAGCTGGCCCTTATGGTGATGCTGAGATCATGCTGTCAGTATACCCTTTGTCTGACAGAGGTCGAATTAAGGGTAATTCTACAGATAGTGGTGTTTTTGGCGGTGTTGCTGGTGCTCCTGGAGGTTGTGGTAGTGGTTCTGGTGGTGTTGCTGGAGGTGATGGTGGTACTGGTGATGGTGGTGCTGATGGTGGTGGTTGTACTGGTGATGGTGGTGCTGATGGTGCTGCAAAAGAAGATAATGTTGGTCAGAAAGATGATTGTGGAAGATTCATAAAGTTCCCTCTACCAGACGACGAGCTTGATGATGAGGGTATAAAAAAAATGGCCAAAGATGTAAGTTTACTTTGTACCTTTATGTTTATATATGCTTACCTTTATGTTTATATATGCTTACCTTTATGTTTATATATGCTTACCTTTATGTTTAGTTAACTATACCTTTTTTGTTTATTTAACTATACCTTTTTTTTTCATAATGGTTGATTTCTAATGTGCAGTATACTCATGAGTCATTATTGCTATTCAAGAGAGATATTGCTGTGGTGACAAATTACCACATGACAAAGCTATTGGGTGTGAAGAAAAATATTGGGGAAAAATCATCAAGTACCCCTTCTGAAGTTTCAGAGTCGCAAGCTTTCTTTTCTGATGCTGAAGTTCAATCTTATATTGATAATATCGTAGCTAACTTTTTGGCTATGAATAAGTTAGCATCATAAATGCCTTCCTTTGAGATTCTTACACCCGAGCCTGAAACTACGTCCACAAAAGAAGGTAAAGCTGTAGCAAGCTCATCAGGAGGAGTCTCTGGAGTTGATGATTTTGAACCATTTTCCAAGATTTCTGAAGAAGTTGGATATGTCTCTGAATTCATGATTCATTCAAGTAGGCATTTGAATAATTTGAAACAATTGGAGAAAGAAATTGTTGATTATTGCTTCTATAATGAAGAGAACAAAAAGTCTGCCTAGTAAGTAATTGACATTTTATTTTCCTTCAATCCAATGTATTATATGTGCTTTACTAATATTTTGATTTTTTTTTTTGTTCAACAGTGAAGAAGTATTCAGGAAAGGGTATTTCAATTTTGTTGACAAGGAAGACATTATGTCTTTGTGTCCAAATGTAGAAATTTACCAATCTGTTTTGTCAGGCTGGAACCTTACTATGAATGCTGATCGTGATTACAATGATAGACGAAAGAGGTTTGTTTTTGGGCTGGAGCACAGTGTAAGTTGTTAAATATTGCATTAAAGTTATTAAGATTACTTTGTTTTTATTTTAGTGTTACCCTCATTTTTTTATTACTGTTACTATGATGTTGTTTTAGAATTTGTGTTCTTATTTTATTGTTATTATTATTAGAGAAATTTGGAAAATATTCTGAAAGATCAGAACGTTGAGGAGAACAAGCATCAGATGAAAGCCTGTTGGGACTCGTGGATGGCTTCAAATGATAGAAACTATTTTAGCATTGCTGAGATGGTATGTATACGTAGTTCTAAATTTATTAAATGTATGTATATAATATTACTGATTATTTATATTTTGTGTTCAATGCAGGTCTTTGTCCCGTTCTGTCTTCAAGGACACTATGCAGTTGTAGCCATCAACTTTGTTGAGAAGAAAATTCAGTATTTGGACAACAGGAAATATTTAGATTCTGAGAATGATTTTTTTAAGGCTGCTGAAATTCTGGTAAGTTTGAAAGAATAATGTTTTACCCTTCAATTATGATAATGTTACTTTTTACAGTAAACTTTTAATAGTGCTTCTAGTAAATTTTATTTGTTCTAATTAAATTTTTTTTTGGTAGAGACGTGAAATGTCAAATTTTATTGGATATAGAAATAGTGCAAAGCAGAAGGAGATCTTGAATTATGAGTTTGAAGTTGTGCTCTTTAAGTGGACGACGACGAACAAGGATCTTGATTGTGGGGTTTATATGATGCACCATGTCAAGTTTTTTGATGGTGTTCCATATGACAATCCTGATTTGTCAAAGGTATTATTATACTCTATTTAAATATTCTGTTCGTAAAGTTAACTATATTGAGTAATTAATTAGTTTTTCTATTAATTATGATTTTAAGGTCACTGTACGTCGTTCCCTTCGAGCTGAAATATGTGCTACACTGGTTCTTTCATGTCTGAATGATTTGAGAAAACAAATTCAAGAAAAGGTGCATGCATTCTACATTGGAAAACCAGATTTGAAAGCAAAAATTGCAGAAGAGAAGAAAAATCAGAATGTTGGCAAGAGAAAGTATAAGCAGGTGATGCAGAAGACATACAAGAAGAGAATTCCATTGGATGATGATTGATGTTTTTGAAAATGCAAAATGTGTGAGGTTTTGGCTGGTTTTGTGGGGTATATACAATTTGGTTATTCGACAGGAATTGGTTTTTAATGGTGTTGGTGGGCATATACAGTTTTAATGATGTTTTGTTGGATATGGAATATGGTTATGTTTTGACAGGAATACAGTTTTTAATGCTTTTAATGGTGTTTTTACAGGAATATGGTGTTTTTAATGCTTTTTTGTAGTGAAGGTAACCTTAATATAACATAAAGGTAACCTTAATACATCATGAAGGTAACCTTAAGATCACATGAAGGTAACTATATATGGGGTAACTCTATAATTGCATCAAGGTAACCTTATGACAACATAAGGGTAACCTTATCATAATCAAAGGTTCAACCATAGTTAAATAGTAAGTATATTAATGAGGGTAACTCTTTAATTGCATAAAGGTATCCTTAAGACAATATGAAAGTTACCTTATCAAAATTGCAGGGTCAACCGGAGTTCAAATGGTAAATATATTAGGGGTAACTTTATAACTGCACCAGGGTAACCTTATGACAACATGAGGGTAACCTTATCATAATCAAAGGGTTAATCACAGAGCTCAAATGCTAAGTATATTAATGAGGGTAACTCTATAATTGCATCAAGGTAACCTTATGACAACATAAAGGTAACCTTATAATAATCAAAGGTCAACCATATAGTTCGAATTGTAATTATATTAATTAGGGTAACTCTATAATTGCATCATGGTAACCATAAGACAACATGAGGGTAACCTTATCATAATAGAAGGGTCAACCTCAGAGTTCTAATGGTAAACAAAATTTTTACTACAATGTATTAAAATAAATGGTAAGTGTACTAGGGGTAACTTTATAACTGCATCAAGGTAACTTTAAGACAACATGAGGGTAACCTTATCATAATTAAAGGGTTAATCACAGAGTTCAAATGCTAAGTATATTAATGAGGGTAACTATATAATTGCATCAAGGTAACCTTATGACAACATAAGGGTAACCTTATATTAATCAAAGGGTCAACCATAGAGTTCGAATTGTAATTATATTAATTAGGGTAACACTATAATTGCATCATGGTAACCATAAGACAACATGAGGGTAACCTTATCATAATCAAAGGGTCAACATAAGGGTAAACAAAATTTTTACTATAATGTATTAAAATAAATGGTAAGTATACTAGGGGTAACTTTATAACTGCATCAAGGTAACCTTAAGACAACATGAGGGTAACCTTATCATAATCATAGGGTTAATCACAGAGTTCAAATGCTAAGTATATTAATGAGGGTAACTATATAATTGCATCAAGGTAACCTTATGACAACATAAGGGTAACCTTATAATAATCAAAGGGTCAACCATAGAGTTCGAATCGTAATTCTATTAATTAGGGTAACTCTATAATTGCATCATGGTAACCATAAGACAACATGAGGGTAACCTTATCATAATAGAAGGGTCAACCTCAGAGTTCAAATGGTGAACAAAATTTTTACTACAATGTATTAAAATAAATGGTAAGTATACTAGGGGTAACTTTATAACTGCATCAAGGTAACCTTAAGACAACATGAGGGTAACCTTATCATAATCATAGGGTTAATCACAGAGTTCAAATGCTAAGTATATTAACGAGGGTAACTATATAATTGCATCAAGGTAACCTTATGACAACATAAGGGTAACCTTATATTAATCAAAGGGTCAACCATAGAGTTCGAATTGTAATTATATTAATTAGGGTAACTCTATAATTGCATCATGGTAACCATAAGACAACATGAGGGTAACCTTATCATAATCAAAGGGTTAATCACAGAGTTCAAATGCTAAGTATATTAATGAGGGTTAACCATCAAGGTAACGTTATAACAACATAAGGGTAACCTTATAATAATCAAAGGGTCAACCACAGAGTTCAAATGGTGAACAAAATTTCTACTACAATGTATTAAAATAAACGAAGATTTGGTGTTTAAGAACCAAATTCTTTGCTTGTTTGTTTCTCTTTGTCCTTATTCTTCTTTTGGAAGTGACCCTTGATTCTTTGTCTTCGTCCCTTTGTGGTTGATCGAGGAGGATCATAGACAGTATTTGATGCCTCAGAACAAATAGTCTCTGCTGATTTTGTTGTAGTGATTCCACTAACATTGGATGAGTCCCTTTCATAACCTTCTTCCAGCATTCTTCTCATGTCATTGTTGTCTTCACATCTCAAGACAAGGTTGTAATATTTTCTAGCCATTTCATGCCTCCAAATAACACAATCACGAGGCTTAGTTAGTTTACTAATTCCAGTAGCTGTGAAAGTATCCCAGACTTCTGATTTGGCTTGTTTTGTCCATCTCTTCTGTATATAAGTATCAGGTATGTTTTTGATAGAATTGATGTGAAGTATTCTCAAAGAGTGGGAACACAACATACCATATTCTTCAAACCTCTTGCAAGTGCAAGCAATCAAATTCATTTGATTATCAAAGATGACACGATTGATATGCTCATTTCCACCAGAAGAAGAAGAAACATCATACACAATAGAGTTGTCTTGAACTGCAACAACTGTGGAAGTAGCAGATATGCATCTCATGAATTCACTCTCAAATTTTCTGAAAAGAGGTAGAGTATACACCTCAGATGCATGCTTCAACAAACCCATCATTGGCAGAACTGAATCAGGTGCACATCTGGAACCCTGAAATTCATCTTCTTGTTCTCTACTCCTCCAATTGTTGATTGTCTCCTTGAAACTGTATAAAATTCAGTTAAGCTAGTAGTTTTCTTAACATTGAATGAAATCGCATGGTTTGTGCTTTCACTTCTTTGTGAAGATAGTAACCCAGCTGAGAAAAAGTCCTTATTCAAGGCAGTACAACCATTTTGATCTCAAATTATATAATCTTGAAAACCATGCATTGTCTTCTAATCCATAAGTCACTATCATTTGTCTCCAACAATGCTCAAATTCACTTTCATCAACACATCCTGTCAAACACTTGTTGAATGAGTCCTTAAACAAGGTATTACTTTTCAATTGTGCAAACCTGCTGACTGCATTCTGTTGGAGGTGCCATATGCACAACCGATGTCTTGTTGTGGGAAAAACCTATAAAATATAAAATATATTAATAGGGTAACCCTATTATAGAACTATTGTATCATTATTACAACGTGCAGGTAACACTATCATAAGTGAATGGTCAACCACAGAATTAAGAGGGTAAACAGATTAGGGTAAATCTATAATTGCATTAAGGTAACCTAAAGTAAACATAAGGGTAACATTATCATAAGTGAATGGTCAACCACAGAGTTCAGAGGGTAAACATATTAGGGTAAATCTATAATCGTACCAAGGTAATCTTAATTAAAGATGAGGGTAACATTATCATAACTGAAGGGTCAAGGTTAAACAGATTAGGGTAAACACATTGGTGTAATATTATCATATAAAGGATAATATAAATGTACCTTCTCAATTGCATTTGCAATGGCAAAATCCTGGTCAGTGAATATAGTTATCGGTGCTTTCCCTCCCATTGATTTTTTAAATACCTCAAAAAGCCACTCAAATGATTCTTTTTTTTCATCGGCCAAGAATGCACAACCAAACATTACATTTCTCCAATTGTTGTTAATGCCAACGAAAGGAGCACATATCAAATTATACCTATTCGTTCTGTAAGTTGTATCAAATACAACTACATCACCGTAAATCCTATAATCTTCCTTCATCATTGAATCTCTCCAAAAAACATTGTTTAATCTCCCTTCATCATCCAATCTCACCTTATAATAGAAGTCATCACAATCTTCTTGCTGTTTTGGATCATTTCTATAACTGTTTGAGCATCTCCACCTTCGATGACTTTCATTTTTATGCGATTAACAAAATTCAAATGATCTCTAATCGTGTGACCTACAATCTCTTTTCCTCCAGCATCTTGAACCATGTAACGGAAAGAGTTTGTTGCAGACATACCTGATGATATCATGTTTTCAATGGCTTTCCCTTTTTCATCTGTGATCCTTCTTTCGGAACGGTGGAGATGATTCCATTCGGTTCGAGTGAATGGATGGTTATGCTCTAAAATGTGACTAGCAACTTCATATAGACCATCATCGTTCATCTTAACTCTCATCAATGCAGCACAATTAGTTCTTGTAATACCAGTTTTTTTTCTCTTCACCTGTGTACATTTTGATGTCTTTATCCCAGCACACGAGCACACAAATAGCTTGGCCAATTCAATTGGATTTTGTCCTATAGAGTATCTACTTGTAGATTTCCGAACACTAAATCCAAGCAATCGAGCATGCTTGCAGTAAAGTTCGTACATGTCATCAATTGTTTTCCTTTTTAATCCAAGAAGAGAACAACTAAAATCATTCAGCTCATCAGTGTGATCTGGAAATTAAAATACCATATATTAATCACAGTGTTACTTATAGGATGTAATAATCATACCATTATGTGTCAATAAGATTACCCTCATCTGTTAGTAAGCATTATCTTCTTTTGGAAACCTTTATGTGTATATAGCGTTACTTTTACTATATAATAAGTATACTTTTATGTGTAAATAGCATTACCTTCATATATGTTAAGCATACTTCTTTCTTTAAAGTATACAAGTAAGATTACTTACCGTCGTTCTTTTCAGGAATTGTGTGAACTTCATCAGGTGCATCAACAAATTCATCTTCATCACTATTTAAGTCGATAACTTGAATACATTGTTGATCGCCTATAATACAAGATTTTAAGAATGCAATGTAAGTTAAAAATTTACATGGATAATCATACCACATTATAACTCTTACCAGCGTCTTCCATTTTTTTCTCTGTTTTTTTCTGGAATTTTACAGATTTGAACGATGTAGATTCATATGAAAATGGGGAGAAATGGGGAGAGATTTGAACGATGTAGATTTGAACAGAGAAATGGGGAGAGAAGAGATGAAAATCAATCGCGTCGATTCTGTATGTTGATCAGAAGATGAGAAATTCATGATTTGAGCTTGGAGAAGACGCGATATCTTCGAGCTGAAAGAGGCGAGATTAATTAGGGCTCCATTAATTAGAAAAAACTGGGATTAAAAAATATATATATACTTCTTTAATTGGGGCGGGTCGGGTCTTAGTTGCACGGATCCAATGATCCGTGCAACAGGTGCATGCAAGAGTGACTCTTTAAACTAATGTTTAAATTAATTTCGATTATCACTTGAATAATGTGTATTTACTTATATGGACCTTAATTTGGAATCAGACGTATAACAAATTAGCAATGAACGACTTATAAATTGCCCAAAACTAAACCATGAATCCCTAGTCGGTGTTCAAGAATCTATAGAATCGCCAAAATTATGACCATCTCTATACTGACGTACAATTATAAAAGAATTGACAAAGAATTTTCACATATAAACATATATTAGTATGCACAACATCAACATGTAAAATGCCGTTCACAAAAGAATACTTGAAAGATCATTATGTGTATATAAAAATTAATGATTTGAATATATGGTTGATTCTCCATGTTAACATTCAGAATGGATTAATCATCGTTTGTGAGATCCATCTTTTCTCCCCCTTTTTCTGTTGAGATCGACACTAGCCTTCCTCTTTGTGGGCTTAAACTCTTTATAACTAATCATGAACTCGTTGTTTGGATCAGGAACACTGAAATCAGCAGGGTTTCTATTTAGAATGCAATCTTCTGGTGCCACATTGTGCTTGCAAACTGATCAGTGTTCACACCTCCAGTGTTCTTCGCCGTTTGACCTACACAAAAGCAGCATATTTTGCTTTCAGATTATATATATATATATATTAGCGATAAATTAGCATAATTAGTGATTTAGCATATCTTTTGATTTTGTTTTCCTTTGTTTGGAGATCTCTTGTACTCTATATCTACCATGTCAATGCTAATTGTGTCTTAAGGCAAATATTCCTCTTCCTATCATGGTATCAGCCTAATCTTGGCATGAAACCCTCTCTCTGCCATGGCTGCCACAGACTCACCAACCCTTCCTCTTTCCACCATGATTCACATGGTGAATATTAAGCTCACCTCTTCTAACTACCTCTTATGGCACGCTCAAATCGAGCCTCTCCTTACAAGCCAACAGTTTATGCTTTTACTCGACGGCACCTCTTCCGCACCCGCGGCGACCACTCACAACGCTGCCGGCAATCCCGTCACCAACCCCGCATTCACTCTGTGGCAACAACGTGATCAAACAGTCAAACTTTTCCTTGTTTCCACACTAACAGAGGAGTCCATGGCCATTGTTATAGGTTGCAAGACATCGAAAGATGTATGGGATGCCCTCTCGCGTGCCTACAGTCATCGTTCTAAGGCCCGCGAACTCAGTTTGAAGGATGATTTGCTCTCGGCGAAGCGTGGCGATAAATCTGTCGCTGACTATGCCAGCTTTTTTAAGTCGCTGACTGATCAATTACCGCCATTGGCATACCAATCGATGAATCTGATAAATCTCACTGGTTTTCTTCGGGGTCTCGGTCCTGAATTTTCCAGTTTTACGGCAGCACAAATGGCCCAGGATCCTTTGCCAGACTTCTCCACTCTTTTTGCCAGGGCTCAAAGTCACGAATTATTTCAAAAATCCCTTGATCAAACTAATCAATCTCAGGTTGTTTCGCAGGCCACATTCACCGCAATTTCTCGTGGCCGTGGCAGACATTCTGGAGGTTATCGTGGCCGTAGCTCTCATAGCAACAGTGGTCGTGGCGGCAATCGTCGTAATTTCATTCCTCGATGTTTTTTCTGTCGGGAGACGGACCATGATGGTTTTGACTGCCCTAAACGATATGATCGCACTTTGATCGCTCCTGTCGCCCATCTACCACGGTGAATCTTGCAGAAGCATTTTCTGCCCGTTGCAATGTCTCCCCACTCGCTCCGTCTGATTGGTATTTAGATACCGGAGCCTCGGCTCATATGGCTGCAGATTCTACTTACCCTCGACAATGTCTCTACATATTCTGGCACCGACCATGTCACGGTCGGCAACGGTGCGAATTTACCTATTTCTCACACTGGTTCTCTTTCTCTTTTGCATGGTCTTCGTCTACGAGATGTTTTTGTTGTACCTGGATTAACTAAAAACTTATTATCTGTGAGTAAGCTTACTCGTGATTATCCGGTTCAAGTAGTTTTTTCTGACTCATAGTTTTGTATTCAGCACCGGGATACCAAACAGGTTCTCGCAACAGGCGTACGTGATCAAGGACTTTATTTGTTGGACTCTACAGCTTATGCTCTTGCTGCGGTTCTTAAAAATAATGGCCTGAAAGCTTCTTTTGATTTGTGGCATTCTAGACTTGGGCATGTTGCCCCCTCTATTGTTTCTATGATGAGCAGACTTGGTTTATTACATGTTACATCTTTACTTCCTTTATCTACAATTTGCAAGTCATGTCAATTAGCAAAAAGTACTCGCTTGCCTTATGTTGCGAATGTTAAAAAAGCTACTGATGTTTTAGATTTAATTCATTGTGATCTGTGGGGTCCTGCGCCTGTTACGGCTGTTTCCGGTTATCGCTATTATGCTATTTTCATAGATGACCACTCCCGTTTTTGCTGGTTTTATCCATTGCATTCAAAGTCTGAATTTGTGGATGTGTTTATTAATTTTCAAAAGTTTGTTGAAACTCAGTTTTCTAGACGAATCAAACAGTTTCAGAGTGATGGGGGTACCGAATTTACTAATAATCGGTTGCAACGACATTTTATGACCTGCGGCATATGCCATTTAATGTCTTGTCCTTATACTCCAGCTCAGAACGGTCGAGCGGAAAGAAAGCATCGGCATATAACCGAGATGGGTCTTGCTCTTATGTTCCACTCCTCGGTTCCTTTGTCTTATTGGGTCGACGCCTTTAACACAGCGGCTTACACAATAAATCGGTTGCCCACTGAGATCCTTGGCAATAAATCTCCATTTGATATCGTTTTGGCCGGCCTCCTGCCTATGAAAGCTTTCATGTGTTTGGTTGCAGGTTTTTCCATGCCTACGAGATTATACTAAGACAAAATTCGATCCTCGGAGTCTGCCATGTGTCTTTTTGGGATATAGCACTCATCATAAGGGATTCGGTGTTTGGATGCTTCTACCGGTCGTGTCTATATTACGCAACACGCTAAATTTGATGAAGAAATTTTCCTTTTGCTAAGTCTTCTATCTCTCATCCAAGTTCCATCCTCTCCGTTTCTGAATTCTTGGATGCATCTGACTTGCCAACCATTAGTTCACCTAGTGATTCACTTGCAGATTCTACACATGCAGAAGACAATCATCCTCAGCCGCCACCATGCCTTGTGTGTCCTACTGAAGCTTGCCCTCCTCCTATCAAATACAAAATGAAGACTTGCCACCTCCTCCCAATGAAGACCCGCCACCACCTCCTACTCAATCACAAAATGCACCTGTTGTCCATACACCACCACCACTCCCGTGCGCACTCAATCTCATGCGCACACGTGCACAATCGGGTATTTCAACCCGCTATCCGGCGGATGTTGCTCTTCTCGAGTCATGAGGTTTATACTCCGCTCTCGTTGCCGTTTCTGAACCTAAGGCAATCAAATCTGCTCTAAAGCATTCTGAATGGGTTCAAGCCATGAATGAAGAAATAGAAGCTCTTTGACGTAATCAGACATGGGAACTCGTTCCACGGCCCTCGATACTAAATTGTTGGTTCAAAGTGGGTTTACCGCACTAAATTTCTTTGCTGATGGTTCGGTAAGACCGTTACAAAGCCCGTCTCGTCGCTCAGGGTTCAGCCAAGTTCCTGGATTTGACTTTACTCACACATTTAGTCCTGTGGTGAAAGCCTCCACGGTTCGGATTATATTATCACTTGCTGTCATGCGCTCTTGGCCACTGCACAGCTAGACGTCAAAAATGCGTTCCTAAATGGGCTTCTTGATAAACCAGTGTACATGGAACAACCACCTGGGTACATTGACCCATTGCATCCTAATCATGTTTGTCGACTTCGAAAGGCTTTATATGGGCTCCGTCAAGCTCCACTAGCTTGGTACCTAGCGCTTTCCGCGCTTTTCTACTTCATCTTGGTTTTCTATGTAGCCATGCTGACACTTCTCTCTTTGTCTTCCGTCGTGAACAAGTTCTTATATATCTGCTCGTTTATGTTTGACGACATCATTGTCACTAGTAACACTCCCAGCTTCACTTCAAGCTTTGCTGACCAGGTTGAGCAAAGAATTCGCCATCAAGGATCTTGGCCGCCTGGTTATTTCTTGGTCTGGAAGTTTCTTACCCTTCAACTGGCTTTTTCCTTAGTCAGTCCAAGTATGCTCGAGACATTCTATCTAGCCCGTGCTGGTCTTCTAGATTCTAAGCCCGTGTCTACTCCGCTTGCGCCCGGGGCCTCGTTCACATCTAAAGGGACTGCTTTTCCAGACACTACTCTTTATCGCTCATTGGTGGGTGCTTGCAATATTTAACCATTACTTCGCCCTGATCTTTCATACTCCGTCAACACTGTCAGCCAATTTCAGCAGAGTCCTACTTTGAACATTTTTCAGGCGGTCAAACGGATCTTGCGTTATGTGAAAGGCACTCTCGGCTATGGTTTGATTTTTTCTCCAGGCCACCCTATTCTTCTTGGTTATTCAGATGCCGACTGGGCACGCTTGTTTGGATACCAGACGCTCAACTTATGGATATGCTATCTTTCCGTTGTCCAAATCTCGTCTCCTGGAGTGGCAAAGAACAGCCGACCATATCTACGATCTAGTTTGTGAGTCCGAGTACCGTGCCTTGGCTAACACGTCCTCAAAGAACTTGTTTGGGGTTTGCAATGTTCTTCATGATCTTCAACGCTCATTCCTTCCGTTCCACCGGTTCTGCTCAGTGACAATAAAAGTGCTCTATTCCTCACTCAGAATTCCATCTCACACAAAGTAGCAAAAACACATAGACATTGACTGTCATTTCGTCAGAGAACTTGTTGAGGCCGGTCGCTTATCTACTCGTTTCGTTCCATCATCTCTTCAGCTGGCCGATATCTTCACTAAAAGTCTGTCTCGACCACTATTTGAACTGTTTCGGTCCAAGCTTCGCGTGGTCAGAATCCCACGCTGCGCTTGCGGGGGGGTATTAGCGATAAATTAGCATAATTAGTGATTTAGCATATCTTTTGATTTTGGTTTCCTTTGTTGGAGATCTCTTGTACTCTATATTTACCATGCCAATGCTAATTGTGTCTTAAGGCAAATATTCCTCTTCCTATCAATATATATATATATATATATATATATGTTCAAATCAACCACTAATTATTAACATCATATGTTTACCTCGATCATTATTGAACACTGTAGGGAATATTGCATGATCCATGAGAGAGAGCAATATTGCAGCAACATCGTGATCGTTTTCCTCCTCCACCCTCCTCATTGGTGTCTCATTGAGATCTGGAATTAGTGTAGTACGATCCAATTTCCATGAATGAAAAGCTCCATGATCTTCAACATTAACTGATCTCCTCTTTTCTTCAGCTTCCATAATAATATTCTGCAAAACTTGGTCTTCTCTCACCATTATCATTTCTTGAAACCTGCAGCTCACACCTGCACACAATACCACGCACAAACAATTTTCTTACTTATAATGCTCAGCCCATGCACAAAATATATGAAAATACTACTTAATTACACTATTATATATAACATTATATACTCTTGGGAACAAACATTCTTTCATCCTTTAATTTTCTTTTTTCGGATCCATTTTTCACCCTTTTCATTTTTAGTCATCTATATTTAATAATTCCAGTAACCAAGTAATTTGAAAAAATAAAACAAGAATTGGGAGAACTAGAAAATTTCTTTTTAATTACAAATTGATATTCTTCATCTCCCTAATTTAAATGTTAGTAACTAAAAACAAAATTAACTTAATTGTGTTAGTATGTCTAAATAATTAATATTAACAATTAAATAAAAAACACTAAATCACGTAATAATAATTTTTTAACTGTTAATATAATTAATTTAGACGTGATAGATTAAAAATTCAAATTTGTGATTAGAAAAGTTAGTGATCTCAATTAATTAAAAAACTTTGATGCATGTTAAAATTAAATATTTAAAAATTAAAGTTACTTACTCTAAGATGTTGAAGAACTAGAAAAATATTATTTCTTAAACTTAGGCAATAAAATACATTGTTCCAAATATCCTTTGTGTTATTGCAATAACAAGAGAAGAAGTTGTACCGAGAACTTGAGGTGCAGTGTGCTCGGTGGAAGCTCGCACGCAATCTAAACACTGCCACCACCGGAATCTGGGCACAGATAATGGAGGTAATATTTCATCATCACTACCATCCTTCAAGGCAAAGACTGAAGTACTTATCTTTGCATCCTTCTCCTCATTCCAACCACAAAACCCTACGAATACAAAACTTATAATTAATTGATTTAATATAATGTAAGCTTCTTCCGATCCACAAGATTAATTTCATAAAAGAAATTAACATTTTGAAATTAGGGAACACATATATGTTTTGTTATCATATTTTTGCAAAAGAAACATTAGATTTTTGTGACTTTATACAAGACGATATCATTCTTTCTCAGCACAACAATATTAATAATGTTTTTCACATCCTATATATATATATATATATATATACCACTACATGTACTGGAGATTCGACATATGTAACAGCAACCACTCCGCAGCATTGAAGATGGTAAAAATTATATTGGATATATACAAGTATTGTTTCGTGCATGTGTCGTAATAGGTATAGTGTGTGCACAATGTGTGTGTTTTCAAAAGGATAAAGCACATTATTCCACATAAAACATTATGAACTGAGTAGTAAAAAAAAAACTTTCAGAAATAATCCCAATAATGCCAATCAAGAAAATATAACATCATTTATATGATCATATATATAAATGATTTAGCACTTTACTATATCATTTTTAAATGTTTTCATTTCACTATATAAAACATGAGAATTTGCAGGTTACAATATTTCTGGCTGAAACGTCATCAAATCTCGCCGGAGGCTCTTCAAGTGTATTTCAATCTAGTACTTCATTATATGAACTTTAAAAAGTTTTCAATTCACTGTATAAAGTATGTGGATCTTGCATGTTACAATATTTCTGACTGTCACATTGTAAAACTCCCATTGAAAACAACTCACGTGCCTCCATTTAATTTTTTAGAGGGGTTATTTACACTTTCGGCGACAATCGTTAACGATATATAAAAATCACAAATTTTTTGAATTTCACACGTCATTTTAATAAAGTAAATCATAATTGTAGATGAAAAGAGAAAAAAGGAGATTAGGTAATGAAGATATTGTAACTTACATCTTCAACAAAATTATTCCTCTAATAAAAATCATGGACGTAAGCAATTCCGATAAGATCTATGATGAGTTAGTTGGAAATATTGTAATCTTCAAAATCCATGAATTTTATATAGTAAAACGAAAACTTTTAAAGTTTATATAGCAAATTGCTAAATTTAGATGCACTTGATCAATTCTCCGGTGAGGTTCGATGGACGTGACACCGAAAACATTGTAACTTGCAAAATTCTTATACTTTATATAGTGAAGTGAAAACATTTAAAACGATATAGTAAGTGCTAAATCAGACATACTTGAGATGTGTTTTTGTTTTTTACTCTAATTAATATCTAGCAAATAAACAACTTACCGGATTGAGAAATGCTCATGCACATGAATTGGTGATTCAGCCTTCTCCATAACAAAATTAAGGTCTGTACGAGAGTTTATCTGATCTAATGGTCCAAAAGACTTTGAACCAGATGCACTGAGTTATCAGTTCTTCTTGCAGTTTCTTCCACAGCCACAATGCTCTTATCCATTTTAATTAAAATAACCTAAAACCATAAATGGAACAAAATATTTAGTAATAAAATCAATGTATATACCCCAAGCATTCTTGTTACTCTAAAGCTCAAAGTCTGATATCAAGGGGAAAAATCATTTTAATCCATTAAAAAGTCACTGTCCAATTTTTGTCCACCATGAAAGCTGTTTTCAATTTTAGTCCAATTAAGCCAAAAATCGTCACTATTTGGTACATTTTTGGCTTAATTTGACTAAAATTGAAAGCTAAAATTGAAAACCGCTTCCATGGTGGACGAAATAGTGACAAAATGGACCAATAGTGACGATTTTCGGCTAATTGGACTAAAATTGAAAACCGTTTCCATGGTTGACGAAAATTGGACAATGACTTTTTTAAATGGACTAAAACTGAATTTACCCCGTGATATCAACACTTAAATGTAACAAAATAACCAACACCACATGCATTATAAAATAAATTGAAATCCAAAATCCAAAACAACGTACAATAAAACATAAACTATAACAAATTATTAGCAATCAAAGGCCAGTCAAAGGCCAAAGATGTGAAGAGAGATGAGCACTTATCATCAATGGAAAGTTACCATGTTGCGGCGCAAGTATTCGGACCTTTAAACTTACCAGAAATAGAAACCCTAGTATGTAATTACAAGACATACAAAGTCATATCGGTCAAAGATATGAATTAATCAGTTTTATAAGAATGAAATTGAGTAATGAAATGAAGAACCAAAAGGTAATCAAATCTAGGGAATCACCAAAAGGTAAAGCAAATCTAGGTTTTCTTTAGAGAATCAAATTCTAATTAAACTCTAAAGATGAACAACAACAACAAAATGAATCGACGACGCAAAATTAACTCAAAACCCATATCATACGGACATTCAATCGTAACTTATAAAATTCAAAGTATATAAATTTAATCTTACCCAATTTTTTTTTTTGCACCAACTTAAATTAGGGTTTAAAGAACATGCAACAATTGTTTTTCAAACTACATCAATCAATGCATCAAAAGAAGTGAGAATCAATGAAAGAGTGGAAAAAAGAATGAAAAATCTTGTGAAAATTGAATAGAAAATGGATAATTCAGACATAAAAAGGAAATAATTCAACTCAATCAACTAAAACCTAAGATTAAAACAAACAGTTAACGCTAATAAATTATCGATCAACCGAACTAGAAAAACAACATATGAAAACATAAAAAAAAGACTAACCTTAATTCAAATCGGAAAACCAGATCAAAACTCCAGTGATTAAACCCTAAAAATATATCTCCACGACTCACTGAGAAACAATCTCTATTTTATAGAGAGGTACTAACTTTAGGACTTTTTCAAAGCAATTTGACAAACTAAGACTTTGAAATGGCAGAGAAAACCTTAAGCTTTTTAAGTCCAGGAAAAGATGGTTTAGAGAGAGAAAGTGAAGAAATGAAGACGGGGTGGGGGGGGAGTGGGAGAGAAGAGAGAGAGAGAATGAGAGAGTGTGTGTAGAGTGTAGGTTATATATATATATATATAGTTTTTGCCTCATATACATGCATACACGTGTGCATATTATCAGAGAGATAATCCCCAATCAAATGAGTATTAGGACATGAAACACACGCGCTGGCCTTGAACAACGATTGTATTTTTAACGGTGATCCACACATCTCTACAGAACCTGATTGGTGCGTGACGCTCACGACATCAAGCATGAGAGTGATTTGAATTACCAAAATACGATAGGAAAAATTATTAAATGTAGATGGGTCAAATGATATATTACGACTAATTGCATTATTTCTTATCAATTTCATACTAAATTAGCATCGCAGGTTATAAAAACATGCATGGGAAATCGGGTTCTTATATATCACAATGCTTATATGAGTTGACCCAATTCTAAAATCTGATCCGGTTGGATAAATATAAAAACATAAAATGTGGATTGTGGTTCACCCATCTCACGTAACCAGATCAGTGAGACGGTCTCATATAAAAGTCACTCATACATAAATAGTTGTTTCTGGGTGTGCGGCGTATCCATTTCATAAAAACAAGAAGTATAGATCAGAATTAAGGAAGTTCTGAGATTAGGGTTCTCAATCCTATAAGCCCTTATTTGCAGATTTTGATTTGTAATATGTACATTTGATTCTTAGTGTATTGATTGTTCCCTCTCTCTCTCTCTCTCTCTATGTACACCAAGATTTCTCGATTGAACCACGTAAATCTTGTGTGTTGATCATTTGTTATTGTTTTCTTGTCCAAGCTTTAGTTGTAATGATTTTTCTATCCTAATTCATAATCTTGCTGGTTTTCTTTGGTTTGGTTTTTTTTTTTTTTTTGGATCAATTAAACTAACAAGTGGCTTCGTCAAGTAGAATTGAGGAGAAAGTTACATTTCTATATAGATACACCTCAATATGTACAATTGCAAAGTGTATATGAAAGAAACATAATCACTAGATAATTAGAAATCCCACTAAATAAGCCTAACAAAACTAGTAAGATGTTTCCCTAGAATCTTCCTTAATAGAAGATGATGCATGGGATCAATGAAGGTAGATATATATGGAGAAGTTCAATGGAAACAACAAATATAATCTCTGGAAAGTGAAGGTGATGGCTATGCTTACTCAACATAGTGGCTTGGATGAGGTTTTGGAGGTAGTTTTGAGGCTTCCACTTCACGAGAAGAAGAAGGAAATGGAGAAGATGTCTCGTACGGACTATAATCTTGTGCCTTGCAGATAAGGTCTTGGGGGAAATCTGCAAGGAACCATTTGCAAGGAATTGATGGCAAAGTTGGATTAATTCCTTATATTTAACTAAGAGTACTTTAGCAAATTTGAAGCACAAAATTTATGCTTTAAAGATGCATGATGAGAAGAAAATCTCAGATAAAGATAGATGAATTCGACAAGATAATTGATGATCTGATAATATAGGACTGGAAATGAAGATGTTGTATTCAATCCTCTATAGCTCGTTGGAGAACTTCAAGGATTGTCTTGTGTATGGAAGACAAGACAAAAGCTTTCTTTGGAGGATATTCAGGTGGTATTGAGAACCAAGATTCTACCGAGACTCAAACAACACAACAAAAAAACTAAGAATTATACTCATGCAAAACCATATAAAAACATGAAATATACAACATACCTATCATTCTTCACAGACACAGTGTCAAAAAGCCCTCCGACCTCTCTTCCTACAGATCTAGTTCTCAGGAACTTGTGAACTCTCTCTCTCTCTCTCTCTCTCTCTCATCCAATCTATGAACATGCAAACTTAAAAGTTACACAAAGATCACCATACAAGTCGGCAGAGAAGAAATCTAATTTCACAAAACATCAAAACTTCACAAAAACACAAAGACATGCAAAATTTTATCAAAAACCTAATTTTAGAAGACCATACTAGTCAGTAGAGAAGAAATTAAAGTTACAAAACACAAAATCAAACATAGATAAAACTCAGATTAGAACAAACAAACATACAACAACAAAAAACTCAAAAAATTACACAATAAGTTCAAATAAGTGGAAACAATCAATGAAATTAGGGTTTTAGAACTCCAACATGGAAAAATTCAATTTACGTTCATTTAAAACGCTACTGTCCGATTTACGTCCATTTATTTTAGGGTTTCAATTTAGTCAAATTAATTTCAAAATCGACCAATTTGTGTCCTTTGGCCACCGGAAATCGATTTTCCGGTTAGTTTGTCGGCGATTGCATCTCAATCCCCCCCATTTTTTTCCCAGTTGTATTCACCTGATGTGGCATATTAGAGCACATGTGGCAACGCCATTTAATTTCCACATAAATCTAATAATAATTAATAAATGAAAAACATTTTTAAAAATTAAATATCATTGAAAATAAATATCAATTTAAGAAATGCCACGTGTGCTCCGATAAGCCATATCAGCCACTCATAAAGCCACATCAGCACAATTCGCCTGAAACTTCAAAATTGGGGGCCAGATTGAGATACAATTGCCCCAAAGGACAAAAATTTGTCGATTCTGAAATTAATTTAACTAAAATTGAAACCTTAAAAATAGATGGACATAAATCGGATAATAGCGTTTTAAAAGGACGTAAATTGAATTTTTCCCACTCCAACCCATATGCGAAGAGCACGATTGAAGCGAAAAATGGAGAGAAACGAGAGACAAGACGAGCGCGAAAGAGAGGAGCGAAGAAAGTGCTAGTTTACAAATGCCAAAAGGGAAAAAATATCTATATATTTATCCAATCGGGCCGGGTTTTTGAATTAGTCGGGTCAGGTGTATGGATCTCTCATATGTGCATTTAATTTTAGATTTTATGTTTAGAATTGCTATCTTGTAGTCATCTAACATGCTATAGCAGATAGCTTTTTTTTTTTTTTAAATATTTCTCTTTGAGTGAATAGTAAAAAAAATTAATCAAAATATGTATATTTATCTAACATGTCAAAATTAATATTAATAATTACAATTAATTTAAAAGTGTAACTTATAGTAATAAAATGCTAAATAATTTAACTACTTTTCAACAAGAAATTAAAGATCAACAAATGAAGGGGGAAAGAAGCACGAGATCAACATAAAATTGGTACAATATCTATGTGCAAAACACGTGATTTGAACTAGTGTGCAGTGTGTGTGCTGTGTGTGTGTGTATATATATATATATGTGTATATTTTTTGTGTTTGATGTGTTGCAAACATATTTGCATGTGTTTCATTTTGTGTTCCATTAGCAGTGTCATCTTTACTTATATGATAGTCATCTTGGAATATCACATACAACATATATTAGTATGCACAACATCAACACATAAAATTTCTTTCACAAAATGAGTCTGATCTTATAAATAAATCATTGTTGTTAGGATTAAATTTAAAAACTTAACTTATCTATACTATATATAAAAGGAAGAAGTTGGCAAATTTTACACATTTGCCACTCAATTGCAAAATTAGAGATAATTACTGATTTGCCATTGACCAATAGAAAAATTGTGGAAAAAAAAACAACTAAAAAACTTTGAAAATCTTATAGAACAAGCTTCATATATATTTTAAATATCATAAGTAGTCTTTTAATTTAATATAGGGGTAAAATGAAATAGAGGAAATTATTTTGGATGGTATTATTATATAATTAAAAAATCTAAAAATAATGAAATTTAAACATTGTCAAAATTTTAAAAATTTGAAAATTCTGTAATTTTAATATATAAATGTGAAAATAGGTGTAAAAGCTAAATTTCATTTTACGAAGGGTGTAATGTTTAAAAGTTTAAAAACTATTATAAAATTATTAAAAATAATAATTAAATTTGAAAGTAAAACTAATAATAATCTAATAATGTTGTGAGGTTAATCTAAAAAAATCCACAAATATCATTTAAAAATAAATTCAAACATATAAATATAACTATAAGAAAAAAATATTTTAAAATGGTTTCAAAATTCTAAAAAAAATATTTTTTAATTGTAAAATGAATTTGTAACCTAAATTTTTTAAATATAAACTAAGTTTTCGAATAAATACAGTGTTTGTAAAATAAATCCATCTAAATAAATGTAGAAAATTATTTACAAATTATTAAATATAATTCTAAGATATAAAGGAACAAAAATATGAATAGAACATATAAATTAACAAATATAATTAATTACTTATAATTAAAGCACACAAAACACAAAACTATTATTATTATTATTGTTTTTGTTATTATCGTCGTTGTTGTTGTCATTGTCATCATCATCATCATTAAAAAAATACGGATTTTTTACAAATCTCAAAATAATAAGATCTCATGAGTAATATTTTAATATCATAAATTTATTATATTATTAATAATCGTATTGTCATAATAAATAATAAACCGCGCGTCGCGCGGGTACACTGCTAGTGATAATCAAATGCTAAATAATTTAAACACATCTCAACGAGAAATTACAGATAAACAAATGAAGGGGAAAAAAGCACGAGACAATAAAATTGGTATATATTTCCATGTGCAACACATGTTTTAAACTAGTGTTTAAATTAATTTCGATTATCTCTTGAATAATGTGTTTACTTATATGGACCTTCGGAATCAGACGTATAACAAATTAGCAATGAACGACATATAGATTGCCCAAAACTAAACCATGAATTAATCCCTAGTCCATGTTCGAGAATCTATAGAATCACCAAAATTATGAAAGGATGAAAGATAGAATAATCTGGAGTGACACCATGCAATATGGCAAATGGCGAGTTATTTTCCAATAGAGGGGATGGTAGTCGGTTTATGACATACACGGCAGTGGAAAAGGCGTGAACCCAATAAGAAGTAGGAACTCCTGACTGGAAAAGCATGTTAAGACTAGTCTCAATAATGTGCCGATGTTTCCTTTTCGCCTGTCCATTTTGAGCAGGGATATAAGGACAAGACTGACGATGAGAAACACCATGTTGGCGAAAATGATTGGTGTGATATTTGGCTGAAGCATGCAGGTCTAGCATGGAAGAAGGTGATCGAATTCCATGCTAAGTGTTTAAGGAAAATCGTGTGTTAAAAGAAGGAAAAGAAAACGTGTTTTGAGGGAATAAGCTAAAGTTGTTTGTTCACTTATAAAAACGTATTCTTACTTGGATGAGAGAGAATGGTTCTTATTGGTTGAAATCACATCTCAGCAGATGACATGGATAGCTGTTGGAGTTAGTTATCTTGGATTCTGTGCAGTTGATCGAGCATGCAGCGGGATGGTTCTTGAGCGTCGATCTTTGGAGATCAATATCTCGCTCATTTCTGTATCAAATATGTTGATTTTTTTTCTATAGCTTCTATAAATACTGTACTTTCTTTTGAGTAGAGAGATGATATATCTCGTTGTAGAGAGAGAGAGTTATTCAGTTGTAAAACAAAATAGAGAGTTCATAGAATGAGTTCAAGAAAGAAAGCCTGAGTGTTATGTTGTATTCAGTGTAAGTGATCTTGATTAATAAAGAAGTTTGTTCTTGTCCCGTGGATGTAGGCACATTTTGCCGAACCACGTAAATTTGGTGTTCTTAGTTTTCGTTGGATTCAACTTGTTCATTGTTCTACATTCTTAGGGTTTTCTCTAGTGTTTGGTGGATTGCAGTGAGTCTTGGAGTAATTCACGACAATTGGTAAATTGATTATTAACAAATTCTTTACCACCATCGCTCTGGAAAGCTTTTATTTTGCACGAGAATTGATTCTCCACAGGACTTTGGAATGTACAGAAAATATGAAAAACATCAGATTTGTATCGCAGCGGATAAAACCAACAGAAGCGAGAATAATCATCAATAAACAGCAGATAATATCGATACCCATCAACTGAAGTAATTGGAGCAGGTCCCCAAACATCACAATGAATTAACTCTAAGACAGATGCAGCACGTTTGTCATTACGAAAAAAAGTCAATCGACTACTCTTTCCTAATTGACAAGCATTACATAAAGTAGGGTCCGGAAGGACCGAAGAAACAGACAAATGCCTTGTTTACTAAGCAAAGCAATAATGGAGTGACCAACATGACCTAAACGATAATGCCATAAAGTAAAAGAACCCTGCGGACGAGGAGAGGTGGAGGCCAAATTTGCAGAAGCATTGTGTTGGAGGACATAAAGATCACCTCTACGGAAACCGTGAGCCAGAGGAATGCCTGTCTTTCGATTCTGAATAAGAAAAGTATTATCAGAGAAGACAACGTCAACAGGATAATCAGAGGCATTGACGGACCCAAATGAGGGCCAAGGGGGGCACAGGGCCCCCCTCAATTTTTTGTTTAAAAATTATGTATATTTTATATATGTTTTATATTTATTTATAAAATATAAATAAAACTATTTATTTTCATTAAATTTTAACATTATATCATCCAATTCTTATTGAAGACCCCAATTTTTAAGAATTTTAATATAAACTCTTCATATTTAAACCCATTTTTTACTTTTTTTAATTGATTATTAATTTTTTAAAATTTTTTGATTAACAATTGTTAGTAATTATTAATATATCCATTCTTTTAACACATTAACGTGTGGAGTGATTGAAAACAGCAGCAGCAACAACAA